>KZ613504.1:0-202702 GCA_002865625.1 Hyaloscypha hepaticicola | reverse complement strand
CCGCTACTCGAGGCCCAGAACAGCGGCGTCCGTCCGTCGCTCGCAGCCGCATCGACGGCGGTCCCCTTCTCGAGCAGTAGCTGGACGATGACCTTAACCCCAAAATGTGCGGCTAAGTGTAGGGGAGTCATGTGCCTGGGAAATTCTTGACTGTATTCTTTGTGCCCGGGCGTAGCCATAAGCGCTTGACTTGATGCCTCGACGTGGGCTTGTTTCTGGAGAAACTCCATAATACCTTGACACAAAGTTAAAGCCTCCCGAGCATGATATCCCCAATTGTGTGCTGCGTAGTCGTACAACTTGTTTGATTGAAGCTGTTTCTCAAACTCGTCATCATTCTGGCAAATTCCACTTTCGAACTCGTCAAATGAGAGGTAAGTAACACAGATTGTCGTGATATTAGCCTGCGCATCAGGAAACCATTGCCTTTGCGTTCGCACAAAATATTCCTGTGTTGTGTAATGGACTAATCGAATAATCCCACTTTCCTCGTCGATTGTAACTAACCCAGCACATACAGAGACCATGTCCTCAATCTGTGGTAAATTCTCTTCATCGAGCTCGGAGCCGCCAACTTCTACAGCAAGGGCGTGTTGGAGCTCTAGTGTAGTCAACGGCCTCTTTGCACAGGTGATCCATGATAGCACATTCTTAGCTAGCAGCTGAAAGCCTGCCTGCTGCCCGTTGATTCTCTCCATTGCTTGCTCATATGCCGAAGATAGGACTTCGAGCTTCTTATCATTGCTAGTCCCTTGAGCTTTCTCTTGCAGCTGCTTTAATGCAGTCTTCATAGCTTTTACTGTTGTTTTGTCCTCAAGCGAGCTAAGGTAGAGCTGTGCTAAGAGAAACCTTACGTTGCGTTAGTAAAAGAATCTCGTCTCTCGAGTTAGCAAGATACCTACATTCCCTTAACAGCCTTTACAATCTCTGTCACGATTTCCTCTTGTAGCTTCGGTTTATTCGAGACGAATTTTGGGAGTTGCGACATATGACCACTTAAATATGTCTGTATATCTTCGTCGCTAGCAAGGATTTCAAGTGAAAGACAATTCTTGAATGTCTCCTTTATATCCGGAATTGGTCGAGAGGTTATAAAAAGTCTTGCTCCCGTCCTAGCTTGAAGACTAAGGATACTTGATAAGAATCTCGGTCGGCATCCACCGGATAGTTGACATTCATCTAATGCATCGATAATAATGTAAACCCTTGAAAATGTGGCAATGACAGATTCCAGGGTCTTTAACTTCTCGTCGAGTGAGGGTTGTTTGTCTTTGTGTTGGTTGTAAAGTACCTTCACACTGCCCGGTACGGAGGAAAGCTTCTGAAGCAACTGTTTCAATAAACTTGTGATCAAGTCTTCTGGCTTTTGCTCATGTTGCCGCCGGAAGTTGCAATATAGGTACGCAATTCCAACGCTCTTATTATTGCGGAAGCGAGTAGTAAGATGCTCGACAATAATTGATGTGAGAATAGTCTTTCCTGCTCCTGGAATTCCTGGACAGAACAGCGTCTGTTTGTCGGTCTCCGCCCATGCCTTGAATTCTGCCGAGTCTAGAAGCCATTGACCAGTTCCTTCCTGCCGCCGAGTGATAAAGTCGTGCTGCTGCGAGACAAAGTCTATTGGGGTAAGCCACTGAAGAATGGTCTGCCGCTCATGCTGCTGCTCTTGATTCTCTTGTCGCCGGTTGGACTCGTCTACGCCACCTCTGATCGCCAAGGAAATCTCTTGCTGTTCTTTCCTTGCCTCTCTGACCTCTTTGTACGTGGTTGCTCCGAGTACCGCCACGTCAACCGAGAGCATGTTGTTCAGAGTTTGACACTGCCGACAGAGGTTCTCCACAGAATCTCGGGTATCCTTCGCTAGGAAGGCTCCTTTCAATCTCTCCCAGCCTAGTCGATGACCTTGCCCTCTCTTCTTTAGCTCTTTCAACATCGAATCCAGCTCCCTTCGACAGATTTCTAGCATCAAATTTGTGTCAGTTGTTAAAGGCGCCTCAGGTCCCAGCTGCGAAAGTAGCAACGATGGTCGGTTCTGAAAGGCAGCTGCAAAGTCGGGATTAAGGATGACGTTGGTGTTTGTCTCTGATAAGACAGTTTTTAAAGTCCCCAGCTCCGCCATAAATGTCTTCACATTCTCCGGTGCATCTTTCCAGTCCATCCCAAATTGGACGACGACCTGCGTGATCTGGATAGCCAGACCGATAACGCCGACGATCCCGGCTCCAGTGCCGAATGGGTCTGCCATGACGGCTTGAATAGAACCGGTAAGAGTTTCAAATCAGTTCAGATTGCAAAAGAATCGGTGCTCGAGCCGCGCGAGGCTATCGCGGCTTGAGCTTGGAAAGAGAATTCGACAATGGGGTGTGAGGGATGACGCTAGCACGTCGTATTCTCCTCAAGAGTACAGAGATGTCGGATTCGCGCAAATTGGAGTGCAAAGGGTTTTGTAGTTTAAAGCATGCTACGCAGTTACTGTAGAGGAAAATGAGGTCGAAACATCGGAGCCTCGCAATCTGCCAGCCGACGTCCGGCTGATCACTAAACGCCAACATCAGGCTGCGCATGCACCAAAAAAAAGAAAATAGAAAAATAACCCTTACCTAATACGTTCAGGAAGAAAATTTGGCACAGGAAGTTACTATAGAGACTAACGAACTCAAATTAAGTGAGGGAGTTATTCGAGTTTAAGAACAACAGGCGGTCAGCATGTGAGCGGATTTCTGAGGCCGACATGAAACGCATTGAATTGACCTGTACGACGGCGAGTGATGCACATACATCACGTGATTACAAAAAAAAAGGAAGATCTGGTTTGAAATAGGGTTGAAAGATCTAAACAGGACATCCTGAAACAGATGACAGTATCACCTTCACCACAGCGAGTCGCAATTGGCTTCAGAGATATTTCCCTGCTGCAAATGGTATTATCACGTGATAACAGAAAGCACGGACGGTTTCAAAGGTCGCGTATCCAAACTGTAGCACACCTGCTTTATATATTCCTCTCGATGTAACTTATTCCTCTCCAAATATTGACGAGTGCCCGGTGACGCGTTTTTTAATATGGCACATATTGTGATCGCTTGCTTGCTGTCGCTCAACTATATTGGCTTAAGCATCCACTATTGCCCCGACGTTATCTGTCACCTCTCTGGTGTGTTTCCTGTGCTCATAAGTTAGGCGCCGCCCACGAGGCTGTATGGTGGCGTAATCTGGCCAGCCACTTGCATAGCGAAGGCAGACAGAACGCGAAGGACGCTTTATTTGATTGGAAACCTTACACGTTACAGACTAGATTCTAGGACAATTTGTCCGCTGTTGTTGAGACGCCGGCTTCTGCGGGACTGCTCGCACAGGCCATTTTTTAACTCCGCTCGGACGATGTCGGTCGGGAAGCGGGATATTCCGGCACATCCTCTCGCGCAGCCACACGGTGGGCAGCCAGAGATCTTGTTACAATTTTACCGAGATTACTATAACCATACCGCCGCTAACCAGGATCCTTGATCGCTTAATTAGAAGAGGTATCGGCCCATGAGGCAACGGCGTATGACATAACGTGCTCTGGCCGCCATAACATTGAGAATAGCTTTTCAGTATTATAATGAAAGTCGGAAATCCGTATCTAATCGTTCTTTGTGTTTAAAAAGCGAAAAAAGCTTAATAGTGGCGTCGCGGGCCGAGCGATGGTATTTCACTTTAATAAGAGACTTTCTATAATTCAGCTCAACGGCGACAACGCGATTATAATTTTCGGAATTAATAGGTCAGGAGTGTTCGGGAGAGGTATATAATACAATTGAAATAAAATAAATAGAAATTCTAAGACGTTTACAAATTTTTAGGCGCTTAAACTCGAAGTACCTATATTTTGTCTCGTTACTGTGACGAAGGCATTCAGGACAAATATATCAAGGCAATACTCTTCATTCTTAGGACAATAGATACAGAAGGAAGCAGGAGAGTGACTACAAGAGATGCGGCATATATCCTCAAACCCAAAACACTAGTGCCGTCTCGCGTGACGCCAGCGTTTCAGCCACGTATGCCCAGAACCGTCACAGTTACAGGGTGTGTCTCGACACGCAGGGATAGACGTTAACTAGGTTGCTTAGGAAATGGATCATATATGATGATGAAGACGGTAACCATTCCACTGCCTACGTACCAGCACCCGTGTAATAGAAAGCTGGATGAAGTGGCTGGCCTTTCTGGGACTGGCCCATATCTGCGGAAAAGAATTGGAAACCAATTCGAGGACCGAAAAATGATCTCGTTAACTCATTTAGGATATTTGCAACTCTTAAATCACCAGGCCTTTTACATGTGTACAGTACAGTACTAGAAAAAGCTGTGGCTCCCTGAAGTTATCAAGGTAAGATTACGAGGTTGGCCGTCCTTTTCGCTCCTTTCCAACTTTCGAAAGAACTTTGGTGTCAATACGAGAAGGTGGCTTTGACAAGTATGCTCCAAGATCTGCATTACCTTGACTACCGCTTTCATCCCATCTGTGACACTTCTGACTCCTTGTCAAGAACATCTTCTGTATCCAGCTCATCGTGTTGAAATATTACTGAAGTGGAGTCAATGGATGCTCTGCGGATACAAATCTTACCATTTATGTGATAGCAGATAGCATCAAACTTGAGCTCGAAGATGACGATGAAGGAATTGCAGTTTTTTTTTTTTTTTTTTTGGTGGTCGTGGTCAGGTGCTCAAGAATCATTCTTCTTCCAATTGTTGGGGCATCATGAAATTGACACTTTAAGCAGAGGATATTTAAAACATAAAGCCATATTCTCGATGATGTCTAATATCGAACGTCGGCATGTCCTGGACTGGAAGAAAAGAAGATGTGATGCTCTAGGCTTTTGGCAAATTTGATACATTTTCGATACCCCTTGCATGTTTGCTGAACCTTCGAAGACACTCTTCTTAATGCCACATGATCATGAAAGCGGCTCATTTCTTTCCTTTATAGGCATCGTAAAATCTGAGTAGCTCTGTTCAGATGAGTGGGTACAATACCGGGAGAACGAAGGCTTCCGAGTATTGTCCGACGCGTACACTTGCACTCCAAACCTACAAACAACCCAACCTCTTCCTATGAAATAAATAAATCGTTCGAAGATAAACTTCATGTTCAGTACTTGCTGCCGATATAGATTGAGATCCAAAATAATGCGTTGTGGATTTATGGTCGGATGTTCAATTATGGATGTGGCCAGAATGAGGCTGGTCCCGAACGGTTCGCGGGTTTTGAAATGAGATGGAATAAAAAACGTTTTTAACGATGTGCAACAAAAGACTGAAACAGCGGGATATCATGTGCTTTTCATGTGATTGACGGAAAGCCATTTGGGCCTCGATGTTAAGGCATGAAAATGTGCGGAGGAGGTTGAGCATATCTTGGTTTCCTGGAACGACTTCCGAGTTGGAGGAGTTGCTGCTTCATTAAAAGCCCTTCTTAGAGGTTTCAACTTTGATAAAACGCTGCCTTTTTTTTCTTCTCTTTTAAAAACACTTGTTTTCATACATTCACTCAACCTGGAAATATTAGGGTTAGGACCCTCGCCCTCAAGTGTGCGCTCGCCAAAGTTTACGCTAGCGCGAAAACGGAATCGGTCGTTGAACAGAACTTCGAACTTCAATTTTCGAGTTGACGAGAAGATCACGACAACAACGGCATCCCGCAACACGACGTCAAGATGCCTACCCACTTGAGCAAGACCCGCAAGCAGTATGTTCCCCTCCTTTGAATGCTTTCGATTCAAATTATCCCTGGACGAATTGGTGGTTGCGCTGGGGCATGTGTGATGAACGACAACTCGTCATCTTCGAAAAAATTCCCTGCCTTGCTGCAGAACCCAGGATTGCTATTGGAATTGGGACACCGACCTGGTTATGGGAGAGCAAATGCTGATCTGATTGTGATATAGTCGCGGACACGTCTCCGCCGGTCACGGACGAGTAGGCAAGCACCGGAAGCATCCTGGTGGACGAGGTCTTGCTGGTGGACAACATCACCACAGAACGAACATGGACAAGTACCATCCTGGTTACTTCGGAAAGGTCGGTATGCGGTATTTCCACAAGCAGGGCAACCACTTCTGGAAGCCCGTTATCAACTTGGACAAGGTACGTTCATGAGAGGTCTCTTTTATATGGATGTTATGCATGCGAGGGCGGTTGGAGGGGGACAGAGAGAAGAGCATGACCATATCAATGGAAAGAGGGGAGGGCAGAAAGAGCACAATTGAGAGCATGGAGACTGCAGATCGGAATTACACGCGGTTCTAGAGAAAGGCATGCTAACACACCACTCACAGCTCTGGTCCCTCGTACCCGCCGAGAAGCGCGACGAATACCTCTCCGGCAGCAAGAAAGACGTTGTCCCAGTCCTCGACCTCCTCCCCCTCGGCTACTCCAAGGTCCTCGGCAAGGGCAGAATCCCCGAAATCCCACTAGTTGTCCGCGCACGATGGTTCAGCAAGGAGGCAGAGCGGAAGATCACTGAGGCTGGTGGTGTGGTGGAGTTGGTCGCATAGGCAGATTTGATTTCATTGCATGGCTGGGAGATCTGGAGATGGGCTTAAGAAACGGCGGTCATTGATCAATCAATGGATGGATGGCAACGCCTTTGTGGCTTCTTTTATGGCATAGGAGTTCATGAATGAAAGGCACAACTTCAAAACAGGTTTTTTGCCGAGAGATAGAATGTGATGATGCCTTTATTATTGTGGCTGCTATAATATGGTATTTCCGAGCTGACTTACAGATGCTCGTACTCAAATGCAACACGCTAACTATGTACACGAAACGCCTCTCTATGCCACGACCACCAACGCCACCCAACGGGTCCAATACATGCTATATTACAACACATGCATCTCCTCATCATCTGAATACACGTCTTCTCTCAGGAACTCATGTTCAAGCGCCTCTTCTGCACTGATACGCTTATTTGGGTCCAGCTCGAAGCAGCGTTCCAAAAAGCGTACTGCAGATTTCTCTTCATCTGTCAAAGGAACCTCTTTCCCATCTTTTCCCGAGTCGTTCCTGCATGTTGACCATAAGATGATCTTCTCCAAAGTGAAACCCGCGTTACCAATGGTCGGTATATTGGTCTCAAACATGACCCCATGCAGATACCCAGTAGCTTTCATCCTCTTAATACCAAAGATCGTAGCAATCTCAATCATTGCCTCGACATCATCTGCTGAATTGAAGAACGGAAATCTTTTGGATAGGATGGTCAAGAGGATCACACCAGCTGACCAGATGTCAATCTTGGTCGTTTGGTCGGTGCATTTCAACAGAACCTCTGGGGCTCTGAATCCACGTGTTCCAGCACGATTTGCGCGCCGGGATGGTCGAGAATCGTTCTTAGGATATCCATTGGACGGTCCCATATTAGCGGTAACACTGTTTGCAACGCGGCGACGACGGTGGTCTGCGCTTTCCGTACATATGCATGGCTTTGCGTCCAGCCCTTGCCTCTCTGCCAAGCCGAAATCCACGAGAACTCCACGCTTCTTGTCGGGTTCATAAAGAAAATTCGTGGGCTTGATGTCTCGATGAATGATGCCCTTTGAGTGGACAGCTGCTAGAGCTCGGAAGAGTGATCGAAAGTAGATTCGCATGTCGTCGACGATCATATTCCGGAAATACTCCCGAAAGTCTGTATGTTTGAAATAAGGAAGCACTGCAACAACTTGATCCGTATGTCTGAAAGCTGTAATTAGAGGACAGACGGAATCGTAACCTCGAAGGTCATTAAGAAGGTCCAATTCGTTAAGAATTCGTGAAGGGCTGCTGGTAACATAAATTTTCTTGATCGCAACATATTTTGGCCGTCGTCGTTGCATCCCGTATTCGTTCATATCCATTAATGCTTGCATCCCCATGCGGCGTTTCTTCAAGGGTGGTGATGTCCATTTATTTTCCTTTTCCTCAATGTCCCAGTCATTATCATAGTGCTCGTATAACAGATCCTCGGCCTTGTATACAGTCGAAAATGTGCCTATAACGCGTTAATTCCATACTTGAGAACAAAGAAGAAGCGAATTACCCTCTCCAATTCGGTTGATTAAACGAAACCTGTCTTTAATTCCTTTGAACGTCTCCTGAAATTGGTTCATGTCTTCTTGTACCTTGGGGTCAACGACATCGTCACTGTCATCGGAATAACCGTCGGAATACTCCTCCTCCTCCTCCTGATCTAGCTCCTCTGCATCGTCTCGCGATTCCTCCATTACCACCTCCTCCTCTTCCTCCAGAGATTCTTCCATGACGTCGTGGTGAATCTCAAAGGGCGTTTTCGCGTTTCGAAAACGAGTTGTTGCCATCTTGGGGCCTCGATGCTTCAAGAACAAAGGGACTGAAAGACTCCCTCAAGAAACAAGAAGGGTGACTTGGAGAAGCTTCGCAATTGGTTGTTTAGTGTCAGGTACAGCCTGCAGCTTGGAGAGGGCGGGGTGTCAAAACAGCCAATTGGAACTAGCGCCCGATTAGGACGCGAAGAAAACAAACGCGGTTTCCCCGGACGAATGTCAACACCGAGAAGAGCATCACCACTTGCGACAATCTCGACCACAGCCCTTTGTACCATTCATTAATGACTGTTGCTGCGCAGTCGCATAACTGTGCCTACATACTATTATGGATTCAATTACGTTCGATATTAACGATGCCCTCAAACATTACATGAGCGACCCAGCAACAATTTCTACACCAGAAGCGGACAGCAACCTTGTCGACTGCGAAAACGACCCCGAATCCCTTACAAACTCTTTGATCAATACAGTGCTGAACCCTATCGTCGACTCGGTTGCAGAAAGTCCGGATGCGATAACAAGAAGCTCTTCATTTGATTCCTTGCAATTTCTACTAAAGTGTGCCCCAGTTTCCCTTATATCCAGTCAAAACTACCCCACAGAGCCAGATTCTAAGCTCTTCAAACAATCTAGATCCTCCTCAATTCTACCTACACATGCTCTAAGCAAGATCCTTGATCTTGTCGTGTCGGGGCTCTCGACGGAAGCAGACATCATCCACAACGACCTCGAATCCGACGAACAAGAACTCATTTCACACCACAAGCAACTCTTGGAAGTCTTTGGATTCTTATTACAATGGACCATTGCGGCTGTCGAAACGAAAGCGGCGGAGAAATCGAGTACAGCCCCGGCTGCGCGGGGAAGAGGGAAGGGGGCAAAAGCCAAGGCCAGTGGGAAAGATAAGGATAGCAATTGGGATTCGTCTGCTCAACTACAGACTGCACTTGACATCATGTGCAAAGTGCTCAAGCTGAAGCTCTCCAAGATTTTCCTCACAACTTCGGAAAGAGATACATTCATCAGTCTCTTCACCAGGCCGGTTTATATGGTTTTGGAAAGCGAGCAAAGAGTCAAGAGTACGGCAATCCGGATGCACGCGTTCAAAGTTCTGTGTATAGCAGTGAAGCATCACGGTCATGGATACGGTAAGATATATGGTGATCTGTGTCTCCAGAGGCTATACTGATCCTATCTTCTAGCTGCCCAGATCTCCATTGTCCAGAACTTGACGTATTTTGAGCATCTTGCAGAGCCGATGGCCGAGTTCCTACATATTCTTTCGGAACAATACGACTATCCTCAGCTTGCCGGCGAGATTCTTACGGAGTTGAGCAACAAGGAGTTTAATAGCAATGATACCAAAGGACCCAAGTCCGTTTCTTCATTCATTGTTAAGCTTTCCGAACTTGCTCCCAGGCTGGTCATTAAGCAAATGACAATGTTAGCGAAGCAATTGGATAGTGAATCTTATGCTCTACGATGTGCTCTCATTGAAGTTTGCGGCAACTTGGTTGCTGATCTGAGCAAGCAAGAGGAGCGTGGAGATAACCACAAATCCCAACTCAATGCATTTTTTGATGTGCTCGAGGAGCGATTTTTGGATGTTAACCCATACTGCCGATGCCGAACGATCCAGGTTTATATCAAACTTTGCGACTTGGAGCAGAAGTTTCCAAAGCGAAGACAAAAGGCAGCGGAATTGGCAGCCAGAAGTTTGGAGGACAAGAGCAGCAATGTGCGACGGAATGCCATCAAGCTCTTGGGAACCTTGATCAAGACCCATCCTTTTAGTGTCTTGCACGGATCTCAATTGTCCCAGAAGGAATGGAGTGCACGGCTGGATGCAGTGGATGCCGAACTAAACGCTCTGAAGCCTCCTACGGAAACTCCAGGATTGGTTGATACCAAAGCAGATCAAACCATCGATCCAGGCTTGGTGGATGATGCGACAGTCATCGAGTCCGCCTCACCTGAGAAACCAATGACTGATGAGCAGAAGATTGCTGCTGTTCGGAAAGCCCAAGAAGAAGCCGCCACGTCAGAGGCTATCCAGAAGCTAACCTTAACGAGAAGATACTATGTTGAGGCTCTCAAGTTTATTGAAGTCTTGCATGGAGCAACCGGCGTCATTTGTCAACTTCTCGGATCCAAGAACAAGACCGAAGTCATTGAGGCGATGGATTACTTCGAGATTGGTGATGCCTACAACATCGAGCAAAATAAGCTTGGCATTCGACGTATGTTGAGACTCATCTGGACCAAGGGCAACAGCGATGAAGGCAAAGGTGTTCAGAACCATCTCATCGAATGCTACAAGCGACTCTTCTTTGAGGCCCCAGATTCGTACAATGCCAACGATGCAGCGAATTACATCGCTCGCAATATGATCAGTCTAACATTTGGAGCAACACCTGCCGAATTGACATCTCTTGAGCAACTTCTCAGCACTATGATGAAGGCCAATCACATCTCTGAGCTTGTAGTGTCTAAACTCTGGCAAGTCTATGGTGTTCAGAAAAGAGAAATCTCGAAGAGTCAACGACGAGGTGCTATTATAGTCCTTGGCATGCTTGCGACAGCAAAGCCAGAAATTGTGGTTGGGGAGATGGAGACTATGCTGCGAATTGGCTTGGGAGGTCTGGGACGATCAGACCTCCAGTTGGCCAAGTACACGTGCATTGCTCTTCGAAGAATCAACCCGACTGGAAGACAAGCCAAGGAGACCAATGTACAGACTTCGAAACTTCCAAACGATCATGCTGTTCTTATCAGACTTGCAGCCATCATCGAGATCGAGTCGGACAACAAGGAATGGTATGGTGTGGCTGAACAAGCCATCAGTGCCATTTATACCTTGTCGAAACATCCAGATACACTATGCTCAGAGATCCTTCGACGAAAGACAAGGCACGTCTTTGCACAACGGACTGCAAAGACGCCTGAGCCAGAGGAAGAAGCAACCCAGCTTCAATCACCACCTCCAGAGACCACCACAGAAGCCGAACCAAAGCTGAAGGGATCGATTGCTTTATCGCAGCTTCTGTTCATTGTTGGACATGTTGCAATCAAGCAGATCGTCCATCTCGAGCTTTGTGAGCTTGACTTCAAGCGAAGGAAGGCCGAGTCAGAGAAGAACAAGACCTCAGATAAGCCGGAAGACAAGGCAGCGAAAGAAGCGGCTGATGATCTTGATATGATCGGTGGTACGACAGAAGACGATTTCACAGAAGCCATGACACATATTCGAGAACGAGAGCTTCTGTATGGCGAGAATTCGCTGCTCGCGAACTTTGGACCTTTGGTTTCTGAGATTTGCTCGAACAACACCACCTACCGAGATCGCAACCTTCAAGCGGCTGCAACTCTCTGCTTGGCGAAGCTTATGTGTGTCAGCTCTGAGTACTGCGAAGCTAATCTCCCGCTTCTCATTACCATCCTTGAGCGGTCAAAGGACCCCATCACTCGATCTAACGTGGTAATCGCACTCGGAGACATGGCAGTCTGTTTCAACCACCTCATCGATGAGAATACTGATTTCCTGTACCGCCGTCTCAACGACAAGGATGCCAGTGTGAAGCGAACATGTCTCATGACTCTCACATTCTTGATCCTTGCTGGACAAGTCAAGGTTAAAGGCCAGCTCGGAGAAATGGCGAAGTGTCTTGAAGACGAAGACAAACGAATTGCGGATCTCAGTCGCATGTTCTTCACCGAACTGAGCACGAAGGATAATGCAGTGTATAACCACTTCGTTGACATGTTCAGTCTATTAAGTGCTGAGAAAGATTTGGAAGAAGATGCGTTGAAGAGAATTATCAAGTTCTTGGCTGGATTTATTGAGAAGGTAATTCCAGCTTCAATCCCCACCTTCACAGCTCTATTGCTAATACGTGTAACAGGATAAGCACGCCAAGCAGCTTGCCGACAAACTCGCCGCCAGATTGCCTAGGTGCGAGACTGAGGGACAGTGGAACGATGTTACATATGCGCTCAGTCTGCTCCAGCACAAGAATGAGGAAATCACGAAACTGGTTACGGGTGGCTTCAGAGTTGTGCAAGCGGGTGCTTGAAGGAATGCTGAGAGTTGTATGATATATGAATAACGTAGAGTGGAGTTAGACTTGGATGGGAGGCTCGGTCGTTTGGAAGCGCGGGTAATGGCATTTATTCATTGGTTTATAATGCATGATGAACAATGATTTTAAAACTGGCGAGATCCTGCAAACGGAAGGAATTAGGTACTGCATAAAAAACTCATCCTCTTATCTGACCAAAAATACTGCCCGAAGAATACCTCACAATCTTCCGTCCACAAAAAAGTCCAAAAATGCATCCAAAAAAAAAAAGGTTACTATTGATGTTGAATTTGAGGATCGAACTCAAGATCTCTTCCGTGTGAAGGAAGCGGCTTAACTATTTCATGTTAGTGACGTCTCATTGTGCGAATATGGAGCGCTCCTTACCCACTGGCCTAATCCAACTTGATGTCCAAAAAATTCCTTATATTACATCATAACGGTAGTAAGTTTTCAGGGGAAACTGCCATAGCACACAAACGGAAACAGCGTTGGGAAAAGGAGAGTAAGCGAGACCGCTAGCCGAAGGTCCGCGTTCACTTAGGGGAAGGCAGTCGATCATTTGAAATAGATATAGAGAGCTGAGGCTAATGCTATTATAAAGTGAAGGACAGTAACGAAGCTTATTAAGAACAGAACTGATGGATTAAATAAGAAGGGGGTGGGGAGAGGTGCAACAAGCGAGGTCCCGTCCAAAACAACATCTCTTCATAACCTGCATTCCTTCTTCTATCTTTGAACACAAATTTAAAAAAGATCTAAAAAAATAAATAAAAAAAGGAGTTATGGCTGAGCCCGGGATTCGAACCCAGATCGTCGTCTCTGTGTACAGTTTGTCCGCAAGCGGACCGTCGTACATTCGATGACTTTGATTTCTAATGTTAATGTTAGTGATGCGAGTTGGTTAGAGGTTAATGACTTGACTTACCCACTAAACCACTCAGCTTTGTATGGATAGGAAAATGTTATTTTGTTTTATGAAGGCGGTGGACGAAGTGAATTGTGAAAGGAAGCGGAATGGAGGTGCGAAATAAGCGAGGCGACCTACCGGTAGATATCGCGATAGAGAACGTTTTGCTGGATTCTGAGTAATGTTTCTGTCGTTTGGCAGGAAAACTTGGAATATTTCATATGGATTCTTCTATAAATTGTAGCTTTAGAGCCTGGGATAAGCTTCATCTGGCAAGCGCGGTAATGGACATTATTTACTTTTAGGTTTACTCGCTTGCGGTTTCACAAGTCCATGGGAAACTAGTTGCAATGACAAATGGAACACATAATGGGCTCAGAAACTATATCATGTTTTGGTTTTCCTCTATCTTGTTACTTGGGGTATTTAAGTATGAGCCTTTACGGTGCTGTGCAGCTGTGGTAGCTTTCTTTAACAACTTGCCGTACAACAAGAGACCAAGCGAATGCTTCAAGCTCCCTCCAATCCAGAGTTGCCTTTCCCAAGCCCCATACGCCATAAAATAAATAGAAAGCCGCTGATCAGCACAAATGACTGCTCTTCCGATCATGTAGCAACCAGTGCGCTAACCTGAGCCGTAATATCAGGAAACAGGAAATGACCCGCATTCCCGGCTGTGCCCGGAATAGCAGAATTGCCAAATGGTATCAAGTTCATGTCCAAAGCATTGCCGATCTGCTTTGTCGCAGTAAGTAGCTTGCTCGGATCATTCCAAGGCACAAGACCCAAATACTGAGCAGCATTCCACAATCCGTCTTTCGACCTGAATACCTTGACTCCGGCAAAATCCTCAGCAACCAACAGACCGGTGCCTCCGTACATTGGTGGGAGGTGAATAGCGTCAGGTAACCTTATGCTTTTCATAATAGACGGTAAGCTCCCATCTGACATCCCGCTTGCTCTCTGCTTCTGGCTATGAGGTGAGGTGGTGAAATGGATAACTGCCATTTTGGCACCCCGGCCTTGTGGATCTTCTCCAGCTACCTTCCAATCTGGCCCTGAGAATTGAGTTACTGCACTTCAATTGGATCCCGATACCTGAATATGACTTGGTGTTCCTGTGCCGCTAACATGCAGAAGGGAACACCCTCAGCACTGCATGCATATGCGGGGACCTCAACATGGGTTACCTTGTGAAACGACCATCAACTGCTACCAGCACTTCAAATGTATGGATCTAATACTGCCAGGAAAGTTCCATTGCAGAAGAGAAGCATCTCGAGCTTCTCGAGTGCTCAGGGAGTGTGCCTCTTTTTTCTTTTTTGAGGCATAGTGAGCTCGTTCGAGCTTTGATTACCCCACCACTCAATTGACAAACAGAATTCGGGTCGAGGATTAGCGGTTTTTAGAAAGTGTAAGCAGTAACAACGAGATCGTCAACTCAATTCTCAGAGAATTCTGCGACTAATATAAGCACAGCTGAGGATTCGACTTATCAGTGAGCTTCAAAAGCAATAACACCCCGAGCAGTCGGTTCATGCTAAAAATGGATTGACCTCCAGGGGTAAACGCCATAGTGGGGTCATGCTGCTGCAAGGGATTGTCCGGGCTTAACAACCCCACATCCAGGCCAGCAGAAATACTTTGTAAAGTACTCGCAATATTTCAGCATAAGGTAGGTAGTGACAAATACAAATAAAACCTTGTAAATGATGGCCGAATTAGACAAAGAAGGCTTCTATGAAACAGCTTTTAGTATAAGCGCCGAAAAACAAAGATTTGTGACGGTGTACATCGTAGGCTTATATTTCCAAGTCAGAAATTTGCGTAGTGTGCCCTATAGTCAGTTGGAGTCTTTGCGAAACAAAACGGTTTGTTCATATTCATAACGAACTTCGATCTCAATGACTGTGTCCTTGCAAGCAAATAGCTCGTGGCTAATTATTGAAGGCACCATAAAGGCTCCTCCGTGCAGTAATCAGAATTAGTTTTTTTCTCGGCATTTGCTGCCATTTTTCTTTTCTCCTAAACAATCTTTAGCAAACAATCAATACAAGAGCGGAAGTTGGAGACAGCCTATGATATTGTGTTCTATTGTTGCTCACGGAAAGATTCGGGTCCCTGGACTGACAGAGGTATTGATAAGCACGGGCTTGAACGACCCCTGTTGGAGTGCTAGTTCTAGTGTCGGAGTCGTTGGGCTGGAACAAAAGAAATTGAAGAAAGAGGTCCATCACTCACTCAATTCAACCAAGCCGTCGTCGTACGCAATGCTACCGGCTCCAAGAGATCAGACCATCGCATTAAGGAAAGGTGGCGATTTCAAATCCTACCAAAATTCTTAAGAGCAAGATGTCTAGGGAAACTCTTCCGTCTCCGAAAACCAAATAGAACAAAGCAGGTCCGACCCTCTTCCCAGCCGTTCGGCTACCCGTAGAGGTGGCCCCTGACAAACCATTGGGGAATTAGTGGGACTGGTTGCTCTGCAAAGCCACCCCGTGGTGATGTCTCGTCCTAGCGAAACATGCGTGCAAACTGCAAACACGGCATAAAAAAATGTGGCATCCTTCCTATATTTCGAATTGCCATTAGGTCTCCACATGGCTCAGGGAACAGTATCTGACTGGACGGTCCCTCGCCAGTCCTGAAGAAGAGGCTTGATGTCGTTCCTGATGGGGTGGTAACTCACATACAGATGCGCAAGCCAGGAACGACGCTTTCCTTTCCTCGGAAGTGCAGAAGTCGAACAAGGCTGAACACAACCTTTTCGAAAACTGGAATCTGGGGGTTTCCCGTAGTGTTTTTCTTTAGTGTGTTGCGTCGATCGATCGTACCTCTTCCTTGGGTCGCTTCTTGGCCACTTGTTCATATAACGTGCTTGGCGTCTGCTGATTTTGGCCCCCGTCAAAGATATTTCCTCGTTCTTGGAAATCTGGTGCTGATTGATTCCCGGTATACATATCTTTGAGCTATCATGTCTTGTTTCTGTACCCTCTCTTATTGAGGATCCTCTCGTCTCCGGATTCATTTTGTGCATTTGTTGAGTCAGGCCTGGTCACAAGTGACTATGGAGCCGGGCATCAATGTTGAGGCGGGAGACTATGGCCCCTTACTTGTGTCAGTCACCTGGCTTCTGGTGTCCATCTCGGGCGTGTTCCTCTGCCTAAGGATATACTGCAAGTTCAAGCGGAAGCGGCATTTATGGTGGGACGACTACGTCTTGATCTGGGCCTGGCTCTGTCTCCTCATCGACTGCTGTTGCCTCACCTACACCGTAAGCCTCGGCTTCGGAAAACACTTCCTAGCTATCAACCCGGGGTCCCTCCCCAGCATGGGCCTAATGGGCATGGTCGCTGGTGCATTCTCCATCTTTGCTGCTATGTATAGCAAGACATCCTTCGCCATAACACTGCTACGTATTAGCGAGAGAAAAACTCGCACCTTACTCTGGTTCGTCATTATCTCCGTGCACATAGCCTTGGGCGGCTCGGCGTTGATCCCTTGGATCCAATGCAAGCCAGTCGAGAAGAACTGGAACTTCATGGCACCGGGAAAATGCTGGAATCCGAAGATTTTTTCAAATTATGCAATCGCTGCTGCTGCATACTCGGGAGCTATGGATATTTTGCTCGCCTCCATTCCTTGGAAAATGATGTGGAACTTGCAGATGAAAGAGAAGATTGGGGTGGCAACAGCGATGAGCATGGGAGTTTTGTAAGTCAACCTGCTCTCGATATACGATGTTCTTTGAGAGCTCGAACCAACGTTTTTCAACAGTGCTGGCGCGTCGGCGATCGTCAAGAGTGTCTACATACCTGAAGTAGCCAATGAAGACTTCAGCTGTACTTCCCCCTCCATCCCTCAAGCAAAGTGATATCCTTGATACTTACTTCTCGATAGACTCCGGCGTCTCACTTATCCTCTGGGGCCAAGTCGAATCCGCAATCTGCATCATCGCAGTCTCAATCCCCGTCCTGCGCGTTCTCCTCATAGAATTCTATGATTTGCAACGAGTAACCAACTCAACAAGTGGGCAGCGGGGGTTACAGACCTTCCCCACGGAAACAACAAGCGGCATTGGACGCCCACCGTCATTTGTGTTTCCGAAAGAGGGAGAGACGCCTTCTGCATCAACAAGTCAGATGGAGATGTTAAATTGGAGGACCGGGTCAAGTGAAACGCTGCCGTAGTTCTCTTCTGTGGTAAAAAAAGTCGAATTGAGAAAGAAAGAGGTTAACTACCAGCGTTGGGACATGATATGTCGCTTCTAGACATTTGCAGTGAGATGTAGCAAGCGATTGAAATTCAGAACGACATGATGTTCCTTGTCTAGGTCTTGATTTGGTGGAGCAGTAGGCATGTGCACTTGCTGGGTGCTGGTCCACCTCTGTAGGCATGTTGACCTGGCAGATAAAGTACGAAAAAAAGCAGGCTGCTATGTAGATTGATGGCCTGGGAAGGCTAACTATGAAGGAAGCATTTCAAGATGCTCCGAGAAAGAATAAATCAAATGGAGGCTATGGGGTGTAGATGTATCTGTGTCAGCAAATATCTTTCTTTCAAACCGAGCTCGGAAACTTCTGAGTGGTCAGAGTTGGAAGCTATCAATTCTATCTATATATACGTCGTCCCGAACATATTTCACACATGGGTATAAGTCTATCATTGAAAATTCCACCGACCCCATCCAATCCAATCCTGGTACCATCAAATCCCGCAGAACACCAGCAATGCATCCTTGCCATATTAAAATCACAACCATCCTTGATCTTCTTCATAAATCTTCACTTTCCCCGCATACGTCTTAATGTCACTCACGACATTCTCCTCGATTTCCTCACCCCTCCCTGCTGCAACCCTCAGAATCAAATCATTCAAGCTACTCCTGCCAAGGATATCTACATGATCACCTGTATTCGGGCCCCCTCTTGGACTGAATCTCTCGGGCTCATGCGGCATCTCGTAGACCTTGATTTTCACACCAGCGGGATTGTACCGCTTCATATGCCACCCGGTGTTACACATATATCCCGCGGAAAGCAAGTTGACTGTCCCGTCGCCTTCACCTAGGATTACACCATGGTCGATGTTGCCATTTGAAAGGGTGGTATCTATAGTTATGTTGAGTGAAGAAAGAGGGTTGTCTGGTTTGCGATAGAAGTAGGAACGCTCTGTTGGCTTGCCGATCCCTGCAGTCATTAGCACGAAGCTCAAAAATGGGATTTGGAAAAAGGGAAAATACCATAAAAACAATAAATCTTCAAGCTAGGAGCAAGTGGTAGCCGTGTCTCGAGAGGATTTATCCACTTCCTCGGATCCTTCTCATTAGCGTTTACCTCCGCAGTGGTATGTGCTACGCCTCGCGAATAGCTGCCTTTCACTTGGTCATTGTACCAATCTTCCGAGACGTCCATGAGGTAGTTAAAGCTTTCCTCAACGGTCAAGTTACGGTAATGAGAGGTACCGTTATTCTCCTTAAAATTGAGAAAGGTGCCAAAGCTGACGTTCTGGCCTGGTAGGTCATCGGGTGCCCAGGTTGCGTTGCCCCAGACGGCGTTTCCGCCAATGGGAAGCATAGAACTGATTCCAGGCATGGCTCTGAATATTTCCGAGCGTTCTTCTCTGCTGAGGAACTTCTCAAGCCCGTAGACAGCGAAAGCGTTCAACTGAGCGGTATCCTTCATTTCCCCGGACAAGACAGCTGGGAGGCCTTTCAGAGCACCCAACATACACCCCGAAATATTGATCCACGAATCCACATGCTTCTCAACCCAATCATCACCGCCTTTGCCTCCCTCTTCCGAGGCAACCCAATGAAAGAAGTAAAATAGCACCTGACTACCCATCGAATGCGACACTATCACCACCTTCTTTTTTAACACATCATTCGACATCTCAATATACATCTTCAACCTCGAAAAGTATTGATCCCTGACCTCTAAATTTGCATATGAAAGTCGCCAGTCATAAGCAGCGGTAAAGCTATTCGTGGGATCATACCCAATCGTCGCTAGATTTTCCAAGATCTTATTCCAGATCCAATATCCCGTAATAAAGAAATCTGCAGCGTCGAAACCCTGCGCGGCACGGAGTTTAATCCCACCTGGAGGATCAAGACCAGTTTTCTTGTCGAGCATTATGTGCTTTTTCCAGCCTTCCTTGTCGAGAACCAGGGCCCGCATCATGCTCCAACTCCCCCATAGTCGTTTCCTGAAGTATTGTCGGGAAGCATTGGTTGTGCCCCAAGACTCAAGACCAGTAGATATGACGCCCGGGACCATGATAACCGGATGGTTTGCTCGGACGCCTTGCGCGACAAGATTCAATCCTACTTGGAAGGAATCGTAGTTCACTGCTTCTCGTTCTCCTCTCTACTTCCGGAAGTCAGCTTTGTCCGCTATCAATTTCCCATATACTCAAGATATAAAGCACATACCGCCAAATCTTTCGCATCGCTCACAAACCCCGCGGGCAATACATCGATTAAACTATCCATACTCAGCTCCCCAAACTCCGGGAAATCAATAAGGTCACTCCTTCCCGCAAAGAAACCCGCAACCGCAATCCCGAATAGTCCGCCGAGGAAGAAAATGAATCCATTTCGTCGCTTCTTCCCGGTCTTGCCGTGGTGGACTTTTGATTTAGGAGCGAGGACGACGTCGTCGGCTTTGGCGGGGGAATCGTCCCTAGAGTCTGAAGGGGTGGAGGTGGACGAAGAGACCCCGGGAATACGTTTCCGGAGGGAGTGGGACATGGTGATCGAGGTATATACACGAAAGTGAGGATAAGGGCGCGAGAAAAAGGGGTTATTGAGACATCATGTTGAAGCCGCTCAAGTCGGTGTTCAGGAGGCGTCGTATCGCATGGGATTTCTCCTGCACGGCCATTACGTAGCCCATTTCTAGGTCATGTTTAAGCTTTCGTAGCCGTAGTTAGCCGGAGTTATCCCCTGAAGCTAGCCGATCGCGGCCGCTGTAACAAAAATCCATTTCAGCCTTGTGATTCACATGTGAAAGTCGCTGTTGATCCACTCCACTTCTTACTCTGTCCAACTTGGCACACCCTCTCGGCAACTCTCCTCATCCTCTACATTTCAAGCTTCACGATTCCGCCTAAAATGGCAGAATTGGAAACGAGGGACAAAGGGAAAGCAGCAGGACTCCCTGCTGAACTGCGATATATTCAATACGAGCACGCGCTTGAGAAACAATACCTGCCATCCATCCGCGCCCTGATCTCCAAAGATCTGAGCGAGCCGTACAGTATCTACGTATACCGGTATTTCCTCTACCAATGGGGTGACTTGTGCTTTATGGTATTTCCCTCCCTTTCACTCCGCTATTATAGAGCTTGTCCAGCTCAATCTGACGAATTTCCCACAGGCACTTGGCCCCAAATCCTCCCTCCTTGGCGTTATAATCTGCAAGCTCGAAACACACCAATCGCACTCCCCTCCCACTTTACGCGGATATATCGCCATGCTAGCTGTGTCAGAAGGCTGGAGAAACCATGGCATAGCGACGACGCTGGTGAGGAAGGCGATTGATGTTATGGTTGAGAGAAATGCTGATGAGGTGGTGCTGGAGACGGAGGAGACGAATGTGCCTGCTATGAAATTATACGAGAGGTTGGGGTTTATTAGGAGTAAAAAACTGCATAGGTATTATTTGAACGGAAATAGTGCGTATAGGCTGGTGTTGCATTTGAAGAAGATGGCAGACATGGCTGGGGAGGGCTTGGTATGAGATAGATGGATAGATTTATGAGCAAATGATAAAGGCAGAAATACAAGACTAGATGTTGCATATTGGGTGTTGTATCGTACTGGAAAAATCCGCCAACTCTCAGAAGACATAACGAGATTCAGCAAAATGGGTATCTAGTAAGCAATTATTCCCACTCCATCTGGCGCCAATCCTCTGAATCCTTCTTCTGCTTATTGAAGAAACCATCTACCTTTGCCTGTTTTGACGGTCCTGGTTTCGATTTCAGGAACTCGTCCGAGCTATATAACGAAGCTTTGATGTTGTACTCATTACCCGACTTGAGACCCAGGTAAGTGTACGCGTCTGCCGTTTTATAATAAGTTATTTGCAGTATTCATTGGGGGTCATCCGCTTACCGCATTTGTAGTGAATCGCTTTACCTCTCGGTTCAATAATACCCAGGTCTTTCAATTTGTGAACGACGCGTGAGACATCCTTCGTATCTGTAAAGTCGTTCGTGTAAACGCATATAACTCGGGGTTTTCTACTATCTAAATTCTCAGGGTCCCCAGGGGAAACTTTCGCAGCGATGCCAAGATCATTGCTGGCAGTTGCTCGAGCAATGGCCGACCAGACAGCATTTACTTCTTCAGTTTGACAAAATATCAACCACTAGACATAAATTAGTGAGGATTGTCCACGACTAAGCGGAAAACCATACCTTGCCCGAAGTACAATGCAACTCGACAGCTGTATCCAACAACTCCTTGACAATCTTTTCTTTTTCAGGGTTGACGGCCTTTGTGATGTTTTGTTTTGATTTTCCAACCTTCTCTTTCTCAATAATATGTCGTATAGCCGTCAATTTCTCGAGGAGTTTGCTTCCAAGCACAACAAACTGAGCCCAATCACTCTCGTCGTCCGGTGGTGCTTCGTCACTTTCTTTCTGGTCTCCTTCGTCCCGCTTCGGTGCTTTTCGATACGGATTTGCAATGTATATCCAGGGAACGGTCTCAGTGACAAAAGTGGTAGCAGGCGGCAACCGTTGCAGAAAATCGTCAACAGTTTCTCCGAGCTGCCGTCCCGAAAAGCTACCCTCGTAGGGGTTGTAAAGCGTGGCAGCTGGTACAGCTTTGGCAGCTTTGGCATTCTCTAAATTCGCATTTGCAACCTCCGTGAGAGAAGGGATTTTGCGTTCCCAGTATTCAGCTGGATCGAAAGCCAGGGCTCGAGCTTCGTAGTCTTGCTTCGTAGCCTCGTCTCCTGATTTTGTCAGCCTTGTCCGCCAGGTGACGTGACGTGCACAGCGATGTGGGTACCATAGAAGTCGGACTCATCCGAGAGATAGCCGGTGTCCTCAGACCTGTCCACTTTTCCTCCTCTTCCAATTGCCATGTTGAGTTACTCGTACACCAAGAGCGATATGTAGAGGTTTAAAACCATTCCGCTCCTAATATGTGAATCGCAGATCAAGAGGATTGGGACGAAAGTGCAATTGAGCGCTCGAAACAGCGCGAAACTTCAAATAAAATAGTGAAACACATTCAATATGAACATTTAAAGAATTCTCGCCGGTTGAGGGACTCAACTTCGTGTTGATGTTGGTGAAAGAGGAAGGATCAACAGACTCAGAAAGTTGGTTTGAGTTGGGGAAGTCACGCCCCGCTCGGACCCGCAAAATGTTCTTCTCTTCCTTCTTCACTTCTTCCACCCTTCAAAAATATTTTACTTTCATTTCACATACCTAATTATAGTTCGCTCTAATCAAGCTGATAGGAATTTCGTTCCTTTAAATCATCCTCTAAGATTCAACTTCATTAATGCCACCGTTCGAGCCGTTTTCTGAGATTATTCCTCGGATAGTTAATCCGGCCTTCTTTCACCATTCTTAGAACCACCGCCACAGCTATTCGGGACGAACTTCCTGACCTCAAAATGTCTGGGCCCAAATGGAGCCGGGCCGTTACCCCAATTCTGTCGACGACCTTGGATCTTCCTCCCAGTTGCATCGAGTTCGTACCCCGGGCCAGAGACAAGCTTCCATATTTCGACACCGGGGAGTACTTTGTCGTCGGTACATACTACTTGCAGAATGAAGCTGAGAGAGCTGTAAATCCCGACGTTGTTACGAAGGCCAGCCACCTACTAGAGAGCTCTGAAGATGACCCTCAGTCGTATATGGAAGCGACGCCGCAATCAAGAAAGGGCAGTTTGACTCTGTTCAAGCTATCAGGAAACAAGTTCAGAGCCCAAGAACAGAAACTGTAAATTTGCATCAATTTCGTGATAGATTTCCTTGGTCATGTTGCTCAGAAGCTAATTTTTCAATCAGCCATCTCATTCAAAAAGTGCCATACCCATCAGCAGTCCTTGACCTTCACTTCCACCCCGTTTATGGCAGCACACTCGGAGTGGTGTCAAGCACTGGCTGTATCTCCCTCTACAATCTGGCAGAAGAGTTAGTCACTTCTTCTCATGGGGATGTTGGTGACAGCCCGTTCATCTACACTCTGAAGCACCGCGTCACACATCAAGTATTCTCTCCTGAAACGATCATTACTTCTTTCGCTTGGTATTGGGGCACTGGTGATTCAAATTTCACGCAATCATCATCAGACCTGATGGCTTGCACGACGTCCGATAACTTTGTCTATCTTGTGAGGTTGAAATGGGTTGTCGACTCAGAACAAGAATACCATTACCAATTCAACATTCTCAACAATGGCCAGCCTATCAACAAACATGACCTAGAAGCTTGGTGTTGTACTTTCAGCTCTGAAGGCGTCGTGTATTCAGGAGGCGATGACGGCAAAATACGCGCCACCCCATTGTATCGCGATCCTTTTGATAAGAAGAAAGATGTCGAACGCCAGGAAGTTGCTCGACAAACTGTATTTTCTGGCCACGGAGCTGGTGTGACGGCTATACTAGTGTTACCATTGCCCAGCTCACCTCTAGGGTGCACACTTCTCACAGGTAGCTACGATGACTATGTCCGAGTGTACGCTGAGTACGATTTCCGCCCATACGTTGCAAACACCAAACCAAAGGTCCTCGTAGAGCTAAAGATTGGAGGTGGTGTCTGGCGTCTGAAGTTCCTCCAGGACTATCCCATTTCAACTGAAAGCGGCGCCAATGTCAAGTACCGAGTTCTGGCATCGTGCATGCATGAAGGAGCCCGGATATTGGAAGTCTCTGGAAACCAGATGGGAGAGTGGAAGATCGAGGTACTCGCATCTATGAAGATCCACGAGAGTATGTGCTACGCTGCTGATGTGAGGCCTCTGGCTATGAACCCTCCTCTCGGCTGGAATGAGACACGTCTTTGTGTTAGCACCAGCTTCTATGACAAGTTGCTCTGTGCATGGATTTTCAATCCAAATACTGAGGCCGAAACCCCTATAGAGGAGCGGGGCGACGGAATTCCCCAATAAGTCCGATCGGTTCGCAGTGACGAAAGGATTAAGAAGGTATTCTGGAAAGAGAATTGCTTCGTATGGAGTTTCGTGGCACGATTGTGAGCATGGGAGGGGGAAAAGAATGCGTTCCATGATTTTATTAGACCAAGATTGTCTTTTGAGAATGGCGTTATGAATGATAATGGAAGACCAGTTCTTGGCTTCTCGCATTACCTAGATGTCCCTGGTAGGAGCCTTTCCCTCAGGGGCCAATACATTGAATTACAAACCTCCGTCTCTTTTCGCCAATTCAAGTTACTTCTGCTGCATTCTGAACTAGTAAGAACAAACATCCAATTGCTTCACCCATTGGAAAGAGTGCCCGACTCCCATGCCTCGTCTTAAAATTCATCACGTACCAAGAAATCAAACTTTGAGGCTCCTCCAAATAACACCATTGTCTTGGTAAAAGACACCACTCATTGACATGCTAGTCTCCCGACCAAATCTCAAACTTATAGTCAAATTGGCTACCTAACAATGAATGGTTTGACTGTCATTTCTTTGAGAATTGAAATATATTTGCTTTTTGTGGCGCTCATCCAGCCTCCCATATTAGGAAAAGTTGGCCCGGATTCCCAGATTTCTCAGCCTTGCGAACAGGAGCGCCACAGCCGCCTCGCAGAACAGATGTCATGATCGACCGAGGGACCGCAACATCTCATGCTCAACTTACTGTTAGGTAACCTTACTGTTAGGTAAGGAGCAAACATCCAAATAACACGACTTAAGACCCCTGATCTCCATTAAATCCCCTGGTTTCCCCTGGCTTCCCCTGCATCTGCGAAGCCAACTGTATCTTCACCGGCAAGATGGCAAACCGTAATTACCTCCACGACGGTGGAGGAACCCCCAACGCGAGTTTTTCTGGGGACTCGAGGAATGAAACCCCGCCGCAGAGTATGAGCTCCAGCTGGAGTGTACCGGCTACGGTATCGCATGCTGCGGGTGCTCTTGGAGGGCTACTGAGGAGGTTCTCCACGGATCCGCCCGGGGGTCATGGTGGGAATCGGGATGCGAGCCCAAGCTTTAGGGAGTCGAAGGGGAATAGGACGAACGGGGTTTATACGCCTCCTTATCGTACGGCTTCACCGGTAAGCATTTTCTCTATATTTTTCTGGGTCTGTTTTGTTTGGGATTTCAGCTCGGGGTCTTTTGAAAACGTCGATGCCCAATGAGCTTGGAAGCCAGGAATGTTATATGCTAATCCGATGGACAGTTTCAACCACCTCCTCTATATCCCATCACTTTGAAAGGGTGGAATGAGAGCACGCCTGAATCTGCGAGGCTGCTGACGAGAGCACTGGCAGAAGAGATACGTTTGTTGGTCCCAGCGAGGCTACAATTGTGTGAGGAATGGAATCTGGTCTACAGCCTTGAAGAGAACGGGGTTAGTCTTGGGACGTTGTACAAGAAGTGCGATGATTTGCGGGGCTTGAGAAACGGATTCTGTCTTATTGTTAGGGACTCCCAAGGCGGCGTAGGTCTTTCAATTATCTTCTCCCCTTAATCTGTCTGAATTATCTGCTAACAAACAATGGATTTATAGCTCTTCGGAGCCTACCTAACAGAAGCCCCTCACCCCTCACCCCACTACTTCGGTACAGGCGAATGTTTCCTCTGGCGTGCCTCCGTCTTCTCCCCTCATACCCTCGTGAACCACCTCCCGCCACCTCCCTCGGCAGACACAACGAATCTACAACGTAGCACCACAATCGGCTCCTCGACCTCCTCCATTGGTCCAAACCACAAAACCTCATCTTCCTCCCTCCTCCCACCAACCTTACAATCCTCGCTCACGACATTGCCCTCACCCACTCACTCAACCCACTCTCTCGCCCCTCCTTCGCCCTCCTTCCATTCCGGCATCTCAACACCAGAAAGAATACGATTCAAAGCCTTCCCCTATAGCGGGGTAAACGACTACCTCATGCTCTGCGACCACTCTTTCCTGTCGGTTGGCGGAGGAGACGGACATTATGGGTTATGGCTAGATGATACGTTTGAGAAGGGAGTTAGTAGTCATTGTCTTACATTTGGGAATGAGCCGCTTAGTGAGGAAGGGGAGAAGTTTTGGGTCGTAGGGGTTGAGTTGTGGAGCATTGGGAACTCGTACGAGACTTAGATTTCAACGCGGGCGTTGTGATGGGGATGAGCTACTGGGGAAGGAGTTACAGGTGCTCTGTTTATAAATGGAAACTGATGTACTTTTGGGTTTGGGGTTCAGTATCATTGACCGGGTTCGATATCTTGGGGCAATACATGGCTTTTGGAGGAGCGAGCAATGATCAAAAACTGGGAATTAATGCATGATACCCTCTGAGCGTTTGATTGGATGCCGACTTAATTTGGGCGAGAACAAGCGTGGATAGTATGGCATGGAATGGCATTATGACATAGGTTGGGGTCTGGTACCGCAATTCAAACTAATACACCTCAAAGAAAGGAACATTGGCAATAGAGTTTGCTTTTCGAATTCACAGAAACGCACTTCGGTTCTCTTTACCAATTCCAAAGCTTAAAATACACTGACCAAGTAGGACGACTCGTCCGAACATCCGAATCTTTGAAACCCGGGTCTTATTTCAACCAGCGAACACCTCCTCATTACCAACATCGCACCCGGTCAAGATCGTAAACATCCTCCTCGCCTCTTCCACACATCTGCCACTCAGCTCCACCTTTCCAACAGCAAGATACACCTCCGCTGCGTAACGCAACATGTTAAAGCTCTCACTATTGGCAATTCCCTTTTTGAAATCCAGCTTCAAGTTTCCTTGCCGCACCGCGTTGACGAAACCGAAATTCCGCAGAACCTCGAATGCGTATTTGAGTGTTTTAGAAGGGTTGCGAAGGAAGCGGTATTGCTCTGTTAGCCAGATCGAGGCTAACCATTCAATTAGCGAAGAATATCTTTTCTCCAGGTAAGCTTTGTCCCGTGCATTTCTCAATTAAAAGTCCATGACCTCCTTTCCTTCCGCCACGAACTGCATAATCAGTACCACAGCTAGGTCATCTCCTTCAGCACAGCAATATCAGAAGGATGATCGACGCGAATGACATAGTTACCCTCGCTAGTGAACTTGCAATATGGCACTTTGATAGCCCTAGTCGAGTTAATGGAAAGTATGGGGCCCGAAGTGGAGAGGCTATCATCCTGAAATCCAATAACAAGTCTGGCCACATTCCCATTTTCGTCTTCGACAATCGTGACTACCTCAGCAAATTAGTGAGAATAAGTGATAGTCTTAGCAGTCACGAAACAGCCACAGTAGTGCGTCTCGATTTTAAACTCGCTAAATGAGATATAGTCGTTCAACTTTGAGCTCTAGCATCAATTTGAAGCTCTGTTTATGCCTTTTGAAGAGTATTGAATGGAACAACAGACAGTGAATATGCAGTTGACAAGATCAGGTGTTTGGTTGTAGGCTTTGGATCATGTAATAACTCCAGATTCTTGAGGTACGTTTCAAGGAGGTCCTCATTTGAATGCTTTTGAATTGCCAATTGTCCCTGATTTGCAGATGATGCCTCATAAAAAGCTCTTTCCTGCTCCGGCGATACTGGTACGGATCGACCGAGTCAGCTATTGCAGGAAACACTTCGTCGGGCGATTTGACGATCGAAGGAGTGAAATACGGCATCTTCTGAACTTTCAAAATCATTATCTTGACAGAATCGACTCCTTCTAAACCTTGAACAATTGTACGCAATCATGTTCTAGAGTCGTTGATAACACGAGGCCTCAGCAACAAATATAAATGAAACTGGAAAATTGGCGACGGCCGAACATGAGGCTGCCTGGCTATTGTTCTCCGGATAAACCCTGAACAACTTATGGCGGGCACTTGCGTATTTCGTATAAAGCAGTGACACTTGGGGACATAAAATACTGCAGATAGCAAGAGAGCTTTTCCTACTTGTGGCTTTACTACTGTGGATAATATAACCAACAGACACTGGGCCAACAATTTCTGGACATCGAGACCTCCTCTTTCAGTAAGGCTGCAGACAATTTAGCCCATCAGGAGAAAAGGCGACAATCATTGCGATGATGGCACCATGGAAACTTGATCGAGCTTAAGCAGTTCTAGCATTTGCTGTTGAGATATTCTCTGATTGCTTCTTCCACGCCCTCTGGACTGGGTTTACTAGCACAAACATCGGGCTCAAAGCCAAAAGTTGTCTGTAAGAAGTCTCGAGTGGTAGGGCCAATGGTTGCGATAAAGGTGTTCTTCTCCATCAAGTTTTTGCTGCTCTTTGCTTTGCCAGTCTTGGGGTCCAACAAATCCAGTGACCTTAGCATGGCTTCGCAGCCAGTTGGTGAAAATACGACCACCCACCTCATTTTCTTGTCTTTGGTCTCGAGTAAGATCCTCTTGAAATTTTCCTCGAAGGACTGCATCACTCCAGTGCCATAGACGACCAGCTCATCCACTTGTATCGATCGATCGTCCGGCAAGGTAGGGTCCATCAAAGTCTTTGGAATAATGTCCCTTCTTTGCTCTCCAACTAAAAATAGCAGAGGAGGCTTGACATCCCTTTCCTGATACCACTTTTCATAATGGTCCAGCATGTAGTGTGCCAATGCTTCTCCATTTCCAGTATCGGAACCATAGATATTGAGGGGGGGTTCTTGTGGGATGGCTCGCAAAGCGCGTGATGTAGCAGGACCAACTGTGTATATTGGAATATCTTGTAGAAATGGCCACGTATTGTCACCTGCGGTCGTCAGATGTTTGTTGAAGTCGAGTGCTGGAAGCAACCTCGCACCTTTGCCCTCCTCTACCAGCCGTGCAAATGCTTCCACTGCGCGCTGTGATGTGAATATCAAGCCACCATATTTCGAGTTGGCTAATTTTCCAATCTGCTTCTTCCGCAGTAAGTCCCTCACAATATCAAGACCTTCTTCCAGGTATATATGCTCTAGCACAGGCACAAATGCTGGCTCAAAAAATACGACATTTTCCTTGATGGAGAATTGGTCTTCGTAGCCGTCATTTGGAATCGATTTGGTCTTCAGTAGCAATATCGGAGTCGCCCCTTCAGCTCCATTGCCAATTGAGTTCATTGTTGTCGCATAGTGTTCAGTTCAAAAGTAATCGGCCGATCTTCGAAGACAAAGTGACGATATTCTCGGCAGAAAAAGGGCCGAAGATTCTGCCGGGCGGTGGAAAGCTCGACATTTACAAATCAAGAGACACATTCCCATCCCAAGTTCCTTGCTTAGCATACGCTCTTTTCGACCTCGCAAGGAGATGGCAGACGATACACGAGATGGTGTTCAAGATGGCACAACTTCTGCAACTGCTGGCCCGGGACCAGCCCCGAGGAAACTCCGGAAAGGCATGGTCTTAGGGAAAGATGGCAAACCGTGAGCTTGATTCTCCTCTACAAGCTCTTAGTTGTAAAACTAATTCCTTTTCCAGCTGTCGATCATGTACCTCCTTTGCGGACTTTACTTCGCAAACCAAAAGCATTACCAAATCGACTGCAGGACGCCCTCATGTCGCCACGGGCCCACCAGCAGGTTGCCCTCCAGATGTTGAGGAATTAGGACGTTCCTCGTGGACTCTCCTCCACTCCATAACAGCGTCATATCCTGTCTCCCCTACACCGACAGAACAAAGTCAAGTTAGACAGTTCATGGGTCTCTTCTCGAAGCTGTATCCGTGTTGGGTTTGCGCAGAAGATTTTCAGGAATTTATGGTCAAGAACAAAGTCAGGACAGAGAGCCGGGAGGAGTTTGGGCAGTGGATGTGCGAGGCGCATAATGATGTAAATAGGAAGTTGGGGAAGAAGGAGTTTGATTGCTCTAAGTGGGAAGAAAGGTGGCGGACCGGATGGAAGGACGGCAGTTGTGACTAGTTCCTGGCTGCTACTCCTCTGTATTATCTGTACGATGGAAAACTGTATGATTTATGGTGTGTCATTTTATTGCATAGCGGGTAGAGCATTTGCTTTGGCGTTAGGAGGTCTCGTGGGCAACCTCGGCTCAGAAATCTTATATTTCTCTCCTCACCTGCCAGCCTTGCATGCTTAGATGAACATGGCAAGTGCCTCTAACCTTGGCTCCGTTCAGAATCTTTTGGGGTTTTCCTATATAACCCTATGCGCTTCATTGGGGATTCTAACGCCCCTTCCTCCTCGGGACGATTTGTCTTAAGATCTCGGCATCAGCAGCTCGATTATGCATGCTCTCGTGCATTGTCACACATCTGAATTGATCATCAGTACAGGATACGACTCGATTTTTGATGAAAAGTCTCGTGCTAAACTCACATATTTGTACATTGAAGCAACATCTGTAACAGCCCATGATAAGAATGGACTTCCCCAAGTAAGGCTGCGATGAGTTCACTCCGCTTTCCAAGTCGGACATGCTTCGAGGCCTTTCGCACAAGATTGGCACTTTCCAACTCAGTATCCAGCTCACGGAGAGTTCTTCTCAACTTTCGCAGAGTGTGTCGACAATTAGCAAGGACACTCGTAATGCTAGACCAGAGCTGAGAATCGACATTGAGCGTAATAATGGCCCCGAGCCCTGGTCGTTCGAAAGTCTTCTTCACCGCAGCAAGCACTGTGCAGAGTATTACCAGTTCTTTCGAAAGCTTATCAAGCGTACTGTCAACTTTTCGTACATTCGATACCCATCTAGTGATGATGCTGGTCACCTGGGAGCAGATTGTGACGATAGCGATGGACGAGGCTGTGATTGATAAGGGGTCCATGGCGCGGTCTCTGTTTGAATGGAGTAAAAGAGACGGTTGTGGATCTCTAAAGTCGTTTCCTCAGGGAGGATATCAACAGGCAATATCAGAGCCTCATATTAAGCAATCAATCTGGGAATCCGTGAAGAGATGTGAGTGAGGTTGCAATACGCGCAAGTGTGGCTTGCGGCCATCGACGTCCTGATGCAGCTGCAATTGGTTGCTCTGCCGAAGGCTGATTCGGGCCACATGGTTGCTGAGAAGTGGGACCAGCTTGTCCAAAACTCTTCATGGGCCTGGGGCAGTAAACGAACACTGATCTAATGAATTTGAGGTGAGTTAATAGTCGTGAAAGCAATTTGGGAGCCTTCTGCGGTGATCTGAAGTTTTCACCCAATTACAAGTAACCCGGGAGACACCGATCTTAAACTTAAAGGGGGACAAATAACTATGTAACTCGAAATTACTTACTCCGCGAAACTCTAGTCACTCTTCTCTTCATACCGCCTCCTTTGGTCTCTTTTTCAGATCCACGAAACGTGGCGGCCAGTCTTTCAGTGAACCCATATATAGTTTGAGGCTTTCAAGGCTCCTGGATAGTTTGCTTGCACTCATAGCTTACTTGAAGCAAGTGTTATATGTTGCTTCAGCTCATCTGATCCAAAAGTTCTGCTCCTTTGCCCTCCATTCTGGTGCAACAACCTCATTATCCATCAGGCCATGGACATAACACTCTCCAACTAACTCGTATTGCTCGTCAGGAGAAAAAATCTCGTTGGTCTTTTCCTCGACATTCAGACTGATAAGTTGTGGGTCAGGCTTGATTTGGTGAAGCACAAAAGGTGTTGTATCGCCATTAAAAATCACTACCACATCTCCTGGTCTGGTATACCTGGGTCCCAGCCCAAAGTGGCCAGTGTTCGTGGTAAAAAAGTTTCGAAGAATTGAAGAGATACGTGCGAAAGCTGAAAAGGGTCCTGCTCCTGAAGAAGCGCTTTCACCACCAATCTCGTTGTTATTTACAAGATACTCAAACTCGGTCCAAAGTTCACAAATGTCTTGCTGATTTCCTATGAACGATGTGGTCAATTTCGAGCGGTTGTTTAGGAACAGGGTACGGGCGAAGGCCTTGTTGATGTTCTCCCCAGTTGGGTACGATTGCTTCGATTTGGTGAGTTGATGCTCGATGCTCAACATTCGCTTGGGATTGGAACCCCAAATTTCGGTCAATGAACTTGATTCAGGAGCCAGACTTGAAATATCCTCCTCAACGATGCCGATCTCCACTCCAGCTATTTGTATGAAAGGAGACGTCCTTTGCTCGGCGTGAAGTGATGGGGGGAGTTTTGTGGCCGTATAGAAAGAAGCGACGATATTGAGTGGGTTGAGTGGTAACAACGATTGCCAGTCAATAGCCCAGGTTGGCAATTTGCTTGCTTCATGGGAGGACGAGGGAATTGTAAGCCCTCTCCCGGTGTAATGAAGAAGACTCAAGTGACCCATTTGGAGATATTTCGAAGCAAAATCCTGGTAGACCTCTTCGACGCTGCTACCATAGTTGACGACAATCTCGACAGTGTCTGGAATTTCTCTCAAACCCAGCATACCATAAATCTTATCCACTCCATTAGCGCATAAGTTGTCCCATTGTAAATAGATTTTGACATATATAGGCTCATACGCTGTATTTTCATCTGAAAACTTGGACAATTGATATTTGTTCCTCTCCCGAGATAAGGTTAAAGCTTCTGACACATTGAACTGTAACCTCCCATCATAGACGATTGCTTGTTTACTTTCGAACATCATTCCCATGAGGACATATCGCAATGCAGAAAGATCATTGATGTTGAGGGAACGTGGTCCGTTCCATATCATGACTTCAGAAGGAAGACAAGCTTCTTGTACAACACAAAGGCGCTTAAACCAAGCCTGGGCGAAAAAAGCGTTTATAGCTTGAAAGTCGAGTTGATCTGCAAGTTCTCGTAGAGCTTTCTTGACACCCTCACCTTTGTTACCAGGGTACACATTGAGCTCTGTTTCTAAACCAGAGTAGCCAAACTGCCACGCTTTTGATGCTATATTCTTAATGATGTCGACAGCAGCACGGGTTTCCGCATTCCCTTCACCTAACCAAGCAAGTGCGCGTATCGTTGAGTTGTAAATTTGCGCCATGAGCATAACTTGATGGCCTTTTCCGGCATCATCCGACTGATTGATGCATACGGCATCAACCCAGAGCCTCCGTAATCCGTTTTCTGGTCTCAGCTGCCGTAAAGTTGCTGCAAGGTTGCTCGTGATCGCCAGGTAGCCATTGGGAAGGTAAATTTTTTCTGAGAAGACGGGATCACCCCATGCATAAGACAATGCTTCGTATAATGGCTTATCTGACAGCTTTGCAGTTCTGAAATTGCAATGGATCTTGGTTGGGTCGAGTGAGGCTGGAGGAAGTAGTTCGAGGATCCGAATCTCAAGCTTCGGATCGATGGGCCATGTTGAGTAGAATGCTGTGCTTGAGACCATGGGTTGCTCATTTGAAGTGCCTTCTGATAACATTTTTAGGCGATCTCGTCATGTTGTGAGTGAATATCAGTCTGAAAATACATAGTCCTTTAACGGTGACGTGTCTTGGGCCGGGCTCATCATCTTGAAACATGCAAACGCCACGATACCCGTACGCATCATGTGATTATCCAAACCCGAGTGATTCACGAACTTGTTATTTCTATTGAAAACAGCATCCATTAGAGATTCGCAGAGAGAAGACATTAGATATGTCATCTGCACCGTGAACGGCTTCATCAGAACCCATCATTTACGGTATAAGGATCATCATCTCTGTGTAAGCGACAGATTAAAGAGGTCAGTGTTCAAATATCTACCTTTCTAGAACTATCTTTCCTCGGAAGAGTTACCAGAGCTAAGATTGTCTCGCCACCAAATGCCGCAGCTACCAATAGGACAAGTTCGCTGTTACCGCACGTGACCAAGCCCCCCTTTTCCCTCGCTTACGATAGCTGACGGAAGCCATAATACATTCTTCAAGTACTTACCACTAACAACTTGAAGAAGAACAAAGCTCTATTATGTAATTCAATATAGTGTTATTATTGGTAATCATCTGCAGGCCATACTTTCCTCAAGAGAAAAACGTAAGCACGTGATGCTAAAACATGCCCCTAAGCAAACAAATGCTAGATTCAGTTATCCAAAGTTGAACTTTCAACTACCAAGAGCTATAGCACTTAAAAAAGTCCAACAGAAAAATACGATATTCACGGGCTGCCAGGTTCTGCTCGCCAAGGTTCAAAATCATGACATGTCCCTGTTCACAGAACCGATTCTCAACAACCATCCCATCAACGCTAGCCCTCCCGGCGGCAATAGCCAATTGCATATCCAAAGACCTCCGACCCCATTACTTGCCTCCCTCCTTTTCTCCCTGATCCTCGTCATCCATGCCTCCACATTATAAATAGCTTCCCCAAGTGACTGCCAAGTTACAAGCGACCGCACTAATGAAGCCCTTGCAGCGGGCTTTTTGCCTAGAGAGCCTCGAACATACGATGCTATGTCAAAACGGAGGAATGTCCCTCTCTCTACCCTCTATTATCGTGCATAATGGCAGCGCTTGAGAGAAGAGTAAGTCCAAAGCTAATAGTATCTCATTCCATTAAAAGAAAAAGCCTTCGAAACGTTCTTAAAAGTAATATGTGACTTCGGAAATAATATCTGCCAACACCTTCTCTCGTCCTAGTACCGACTCCCGGAAGAATTCTTCGGCCTCTGTATACTTCTGCTGGCTATGAAGCGTCGTTGCCAGCCAGACTTTGCTACGAAGCGTGTCAATGTGCTCCTTGCCCAACACCTTCTCTTGTCCTAGTACCGACTCCCGGAAGAATTCTTCGGCCTCTGTATACTTCTGCTGGCTATGAAGCGTCGTTGCCAGCCAGACTTTGCTACGAAGCGTGTCAATGTGCTCCTTGCCCAACACCTTCTCTTGTCCTAGTACCGACTCCCGGAAGAATTCTTCGGCCTCTGTATACTTCTGCTGGCTATGAAGCGCCTTCGCCAGCCAGAATTTGCTATCAAACGTGTCGATGTGCTCCTTGCTTAGCACCTTCTCTGGCCCTTGGGAAATTACTAGGCCTTCTAATAATCGGGCAGCGGCACTGGCCTCTTCTTTCTGAATTGCGGTTTCTTTGATGGTTGCCACACCAGAGGAGTCGATGACATCGCCTTCAATGGCTTCGACATCGCTAGCCATTGTTTTCGTCATTGCCTGTGCTAACATCCTCTTATAGACCTTACTATTGACAATTTGATCGTCAAAATCGAACTCTATTCCTGACGAACCAGCAACGGATATAGCGGATGGATATATACTACGTTCTCTTCCACCTCCACCGTAGATGGAATTCGGAACATTCATTGTAGGAGTCGATTCTCGAAGAGATCGAGTTCGCTCAGCTGTTGTTGCAAAGACATCGTTATGTCGCTGGAGCAATTCTTTGATTTCCTCGAGGGAATTTCTGCAGTTATGAAGTACGCTGATAAGCAGAACTTTCTGAGCACATACACTTGGAGGAGATTTATGTTAGTATTTATCGCTGTCTGCTGGCCGCGGAGGCCGTCCAAGAGCTCTCTGAGTCGATCATGGTTCCAAATTGCCCTTGCTTTTCCTTTCCAAGTAAATTTGTCCGGCAGCATTGAGCCCTTGGTTATACATTGCACCTCCTCATGAAGACACGAAAACAACACCGCACATCCTATCAATGAAGTATCCAACGCTGCGGCGAGGTCTGGTCTAGCTTGTAATACATTTGTGAGGTCATGTCTTCGAAGAACCAGATTTTGAATCTGTGACAGAGAAGCGCTTATAAGCGTGGCCTCAGAGCAGATAGTAACGATCGTCATAGGAGCATCATTGTACTTGTTGCGAAGTTCGTTGAGGCTCTGAGCAGCAGAGAGACACGTCGCAGTGATCTTGAGCTTCTCCACGCGTTAGCTAAGGATAGAAACCTATAAGCATAAAGGACATACCACAGCGGTAGTGATGGTAAGTGGGTCCATTTGTAGAGAAGCGAGTATCGTTGTGGCAGCGGGGCGGACGCGCAACAAGGATAGATAGAAGCCTAGTCCTAGGCGTAGCCCCAGTCTAGTACCAGCTAAGCGACAAGGCATTGAAGTCATTACTAAGCTGAATGCGGCGCACCAGGCAGGACCTCCAGCCACGGTCACTGCACGGTTGGCCTTTATGCCTAAGGCTTTATAATTAAGATTAAAATTACAGCGTAAATTTTGCGGGGCTGTTTCGTACTAGCTCGAATCGTCTCTCGCATTCATGCGAGGTATATCCGCGTGGCGATTATAGAAAACAAGAGGACGGATACCGGTAGTTGAAGGATAGCATTTTCAGGAGCCGGCTAAATCTCGGAACTTCAACCCCCCCGTTCGCTGTGTGAAAACTGATCTCCATACGCGCCGACGCGCCTTCCCTAGTAATCATCAGCCTCGCGACTGTCAACAAAACCATTCCTCCAATTGACCTTCCAACCTGTCATCATGGCGCCAGCCGAGGAAAAGATCGTCGCTGAAATCCGTAACGTAATTGAGTTGATCTTTGAGGATCCATCTAGCCGCGAGCAACTCACAGTGCGAGGTGTTCGAGACACGGTCGAGCCGAAACTCGGGCTCGAGAAGGGGTTCCTGACGCGACCAGAATGGAAAGAAAAGAGCAAGATTCTTATCAAAGACTATGCGGTATGATGTACCGGCCTATTCGCAGTTTAATTGCTGAGTTTTCGTGATGTAGCAAGAATTAATTGACAAAGAAGAAGCTGAAGCCGACGCTGTTACAAACACAATCCAAGTCAAGCCCAAAGTTGAGAAGAAGCCTACCCCAACTCCAACCCCTACAAAACAAGCCCTTGTGAAGAAGGTCACAAAACGAGCTGCTCAAGAAACAAAGGCTCCGCCGCGAAAACGGCAGAAGAAAGAGGCGACGCCCTCCGAGGACGAATTATCTGATTTGAGCGAACCTTCCCCTGCGGATAGCGAGGCGTCCGAGTCCGAGTTTAGCGAAGAGGATAGCGATGTGCCGAAGCGCAAAGGAAATCTGAAGTCTAAACCAAAGGCTCCCGCCAAACGCGGAGGCAAGAAGAACGTTGATACAGAATCAGAGTCGGAAGAGAAAGAGGATGATCTCAGTGAAGAAACAGAGTTGAGCGACGACTCAACCAGCAGAAAGAAATCCAAACCGAAGGCAAAGCCTAAGGCTCCTGCAAAATGTCAAGCTCCTGCGAAACGCCAATTGAAGAGTAAGGCTAAAGTGGAGTCTTCGGACGAAGAAGAGGAAGAGGAAGAAGAAGAAGATGAATCCCCGAAGAAGAAAGCTCCGGCTAAGGGGCAATCGAAGAGAAAAGCCAAGGTGAATTCTTCAGACGAAGAGGAGCAGCAAAACTCTCCAAAGAAGCCGACTCCCAAAAAGGTGCCAACCAAAAAAGAAACGCCAAAGAAAGCTGCCCCGTCCAAAATTCTGTCCTCACCCGCCCAAAGCAGCCCCGCAGTTCTTCCACCCAAGAAAGAGGTCTCCAAGAAAGTCGAATCAGATGCCGAAGACGAATCCAAGCCTATAGCAGATGCAGGCTCCGAGTCCGAAATGTCAATCGTCCTTGACGAGACGCCCAAGCCAAAACGCAAACGCAAGTCCAAAGCTGAGATGGCTTCCGAACCCAAGAGCAAAGCCTCTGGACGACCTAAATCCTCATCTGGCCCCGCTAAAGTCGCCAAAGACCTCTCTCCCGATGAAGCAACGATCAAAACCCTGCAATCGCAACTTAAGAAGTGCGGCGTGAACAAAATCTGGCAGTTTGAGCTAAAGCAGTATGGAGATAATAACAAAGAGAAGATCCGGCATTTGCAGAAGGTCTTGAAGGAGATTGGGATGTCAGGGAGGTTCAGTGATGCGAGAGCGAGAGAAATTAAGGAGATGAGGGAGCTGCAGGCAGATTTGGAGGCTGTGAAGGAGGGGGAGAAGAGCTGGGGGTTAGGTGGAGGAAAGAGGGCTAGTAGGGGGGCTTTGAAGGGGAAGAGTTTTAAGGAGAGTAGTGGGAGTGAGGAGGAGGATGGGGAGGGGAATGCAAAGAAGGAAATGGAGGAGAGTGGGGATGAAGGGGGAGGGAAGGAGGAGAGTGAAGATGAGCAGCCGGTTGCGAGGAGACCTAAAGCGCGTGCCGATCTAGCGTTCTTGGATGATGAAGAGGAGAGTGATTGATTGCCTGATGGGCAACATGTGTCTGGGTATTTGGTGAATTTTGTATAGGTATAGCGAGTCATGAAAGTCACGAGATTAATGCGAAGACTCTAACTCTTGAAGGCGGATAAAATTAGAAAAGTGTGACGGTGAACCGAAAAGAGAAATTCAGCTACATGCTACATGCTTCAGGATGTCAAAGAGAGAAGAGCTGACTATTGAACTAAAATTGGGATGATAGGACTAGAGATGAAAAGGATATCAAGATAGAATGGATGTTAACTTGAAAAGGGAAGTGGGATGAAAGGGATGGGTGGTTGGATGAAGTGAGCGGTGAGATGAAGGTTAATTAGTGATTCGATAAAGAGTGTAAGGTCCGAGAATAAATAACAGCTTAGAGAACGTGATAGAAGGACACAAGAGAATAATTATATCAAGAAATTTCGAGCATGGTGAAAGTGATGACCTCGTGCCAATAAATTGCCGCGTAGAATAAAGATCAGCGGTCGATAAATATATAAGCATAATTTCGTAACTTCATTCATTCTAAAACAACATTTCTAGCCGTAAAGCTGAAAAGCTCTTCGTCCTGGAGAACCAATAGTAACATGCAGCAAACATCGAAACCTTGCCAATCATCGCTCTCTCTTGTAAAACCTGCGCCGAATTTAGATCGAAAGAAGCTACCCATGCAACGCAATGAAGCCATATGAAATCCTATTCTGGAGCATTGTATGTAGTGGAAATAAGCGGCTTGGGGTGTTGTAGAAGTGGGACAGCTATTTCGCAGGTGTCGAGGAGGATTGTCTTGAGAATCTATTCCAAAATTTAGCTACGGTACCTCTACCTGTCCGCTGTAATGGAAGCTTTGAACATAGCTAAACATGATATTGAATTGGTTACTCACGGTTTCCTGGAATCGGCCTTTGGATGTTCTTTCCCACTATTGATCGGTGCTTGTTGATTCCAAAGTCTCGACTTATAACTTGGCCATTCCGCCAAATTCCAAGCCTTTACCAGAACACTCTGTGTTCTGTCGACATAACTCTCGGTTTTCAACTCCTTCACTCCCACCTTCAGTCCATCCTTGGTGAACACCACATTCTTGGACTGCATCTTCTCAGTGGTCGTATTGGAGATCTTCTGAAAAGTAAGATAGAGGTGGTATCCTATAAAGGCAAATGCGCCGAGAACAACGAAGAGAATGATGAGAGGAAGGAGTTTGCTATGCGTTGTGTCAGTTCGAGGCTGAAAAGTATGAATTGGGCGCTCAAAGACAAACCTCAAGGCTGAGCGAGGTGGGGGTGGGGTTTTAGAACGTCCCCAAGCCATGATTGCGATAGCGAATGTGTAGCAGCTGTTTTGCCTGGCTTCCCTCTTCGAGAAGAATGACTATGAAAGATTGTTCTGGGGCGCATTCGATGAATAAATAGCTAGCGTGTCATTCGAAGGATTAGAAGGAGTCGAGATTCGAGAACTTGAGCTCGGCTCCCCTGAAGCAAGGTTAGCTTCCACTCCAGCCCCATGTTAAGGCGGGATGTGTACAAGCAAGCACGTGACTGAAGCGACCAGACAGATTTCAGCCGGCGGACAACTTGATGGAATTGCAAGGCCATTTTCCTAACGCACCATTATTGCGCCGCTCAATGTCATGAATGCCTACCCTATCGCACTCATATTCCCCCGTGGTATCTGAGGCCAGCCTATGACAATTGCACGTCGAGAGCATATCGCAACGTGTTCCTTGGACTAGACCACCTTTCCAAGCTTCTGGGGCACACTTCACTCGAGCTCGCCCACATCACAACTTCACAGCTTTTGAACAACACCGCATAGCTTTGTGCAGATCTGAAGAGTCTCGAAGATCGCGCTTGCAAGTCTACAAATCCACGAAACAATGGCGGCACCACATGACGGATATGGTCAGGGCTACGCCCCCGCAGATCCATATGCCCAACAGAGCCCAGTACAACCAGGCTTCGCTGCCACATCTCCACCTCCTCCAGCTGGACAGGAACATGAAGGCGGGAAGAAGAAGAAGAGAGGATATGCGGCACAAGCTTATGACTTCGGAGCAGGTGCCAACTCTGCTTTGGGCGGCCAACCTCAAGCTGGGGGAGCATTCCAACCACCCGCTCCAGCATTTGGCGGATACGCAGCTCAGCCAGAAGTACAGCCAGGATACGGAGCGCCGCAATATGGAGGTCAAGTAGGAGGGGCTCAACCAGGAAGTGCTGGTTCAGGTTACCCTGCCCCCGCTCCATATGGAGGCGGTGTGGGGTATCAAGCACCAGACCCCGGATATCCAGGACCTGGAGCTCCTTTAGCGGGAGGTGTTGGTGGGATCACTCAGGGAATGGGCCAAATGAATGTTGGTGGACAGCCCCCTCTCCCTGGAGCTCAACCTGGGCAACCTCAAGCAGGACAGGCTGCTGCTCGGCCTGCCGTTTTGAATCAACTGTATCCTACGGACCTACTCAACCAGCCTTTCAACGTCGCAGAGTTGGACTTACCTCCTCCTCCCATTATTTTGCCCCCTAACGTAAGCTGGAAATCTTCTCGCTATTATTCTTGCCTGCTAATCCCCTCTCAAGTCAAGCGTCACACCTTCGCCAGATGCGAATTGCCCGCCGAAATATGTCCGTTCTACTCTCAATGCAGTCCCTACCACACACTCCCTCCTCAAGAAATCGAAGCTTCCATTTGCTCTCGTCATCCAACCATATACTTCTCTCCATGATGTTGACGACCCAGTTCCCATCGTACAAGATCAGGTCATTTCCCGTTGCCGAAGGTGTCGGTCCTACATTAATCCCTATGTCACCTTCCTTGACCATGGGCACAGGTGGAGGTGCAATATGTGCAATTTGACGAATGATGTTCCGCAAGCCTTCGACTGGGATGCAGCTGCGCAAAAGAGCGTTGATCGGTGGCAAAGACCTGAACTCAACCATGCTGTCGTTGAGTTTGTCGCACCGCAAGAGTACATGGTCCGCCCTCCTCAACCTTTGGTGTATCTTTTCTTGTTCGATGTCAGCTATGCCTCTGTATCATGTGGTCTTCTTGCTACAAGCGCTAGAACAATTTTGGATAGCCTCAACAGAATACCCAACGCTGATCGGAGAACCCGTGTTGGATTCATGGCGGTTGACTCAAGCCTGCACTATTTCGCTGTTCCAAAGGATTCCGAAGAGAGCGGAGAGACTCAGATGCTCGTTGTTAGCGATCTTGATGAGCCTTTCTTACCTATTCCACAGGAGTTGTTAGTTCCCCTGTCGGAAAGCAGATTGAGCGTCGAGAAATTCCTGCAGCAACTTCCTACGATGTTTCAGAACAACCAGAGCAATGGATCTTGCATGGGTTCCGCTCTACGAGCTGGACACAAGCTCATCTCCCCGCTGGGTGGTAAGATCACCGTCATCACTGCGTCATTGCCAAATGTTGGCTACGGCAAGCTTGAGATGCGGGAGGATAAAAAATTGCTCGGAACCAGCAAAGAAAGCAGTCTTCTCCAGACTGGCAACAGTTTCTACAAGAGTTTCGCGGTGGAATGCTCCAAGAACCAAGTGTCAATTGATATGTTCCTTTTCTCTTCTCAATACCAGGACGTGGCATCTCTCAGCAATCTTCCGAGATACACTGGTGGGCAGACTTATTTCTATCCTGGTTGGAATGCTGGACGAAGCGAGGATGCGATCAAGTTCGCGACCGAATTTAGTGATTATCTCTCTGCTGAGATTGGTCTCGAGGCAGTCCTACGGGTTCGTGCAACCACTGGTTTGAGAATGAGCACCTTTTACGGCAATTTCTTCAATCGGAGTTCGGATCTCTGTGCCTTCCCAGCATTCCCAAGAGATCAGAGTTACGTTGTCGAAGTGGCAATTGACGAAAGTTTAACGAAAAACTTCGTTTGCATGCAGACTGCTGTCTTGCACACAACAAGCAACGGAGAACGACGAATTCGAGTAATGACTCTCGCTTTACCAACAACAACAAACCTTGCAGATGTTTATGCATCAGCTGACCAGTGCGCTATCACAACCTACTTCAGCCACAAGGCGGTTGAGCGATCATTGAGCAGTGGGCTCGAGGCGGCACGTGATGCTCTCCAGTCAAAACTCATCGAGCTTCTTCAAACCTTTAAGAAAGAACTTGCTGGGGGCAACATGGGCGGGGGTGGTCTACAATTTCCCGCAAATCTTCGAGGACTGCCTGTCCTATTCCTCGGTCTGATCAAGAATGTCGGCCTCAGAAAGTCTGCTCAAATACCAACAGATCTCCGATCAGCTGCACTTTGCCAACTATCAACCTTACCTCTTCCACTTTTGATGCAGTATATCTATCCACGACTATACTCATTACACGACATGCCGGATAACGCTGGTGTCCCAGATCCAGAGACTGGCCTCATCGTCCTCCCACCACCTCTCAATCTTTCTTCGGAGCGGATTGTGCCGTATGGCCTCTACCTCATTGATGATGGCCAAACACAATTCCTCTGGGTTGGCCGAGAGGCAGTGCCACAACTACTGGCTGATGTCTTCGACGTTTCGGATCGGACTAAGCTGAAGGTTGGGAAGAGCACGTTGCCAGAATTGGACAACGACTTTAATGAGCGGATTCGAGCCGTTCTCCAGAAGAGCAAAGACTACAGATCTCGAAGCGTCGGCAGCATAGTCGTACCGCACTTGTATGTCATTCGTGAAGACGGAGACCCGAGCTTGAAACTGTGGGCGCAAACACTGTTGGTGGAAGATCGGGCAGATCAAGGAATGAGTTTCCAGCAATGGATGGGTGTGCTGAGGGAGAAGGTGAGCTAATCCTGCTGATTGAAATCGTGGCCTTACGCTGACCCAATTTTCCATAGGTCGTTCAATGAAATGGAAGTCAAGTTAGAAAATAAATCAATGTAGCACCATAGAAAGAATATCCAAGTGACGCGACCAAACGGGCTGCGAAATATATCTTCTTGGCACACACATCAGGCTAATATTCTCGCCTGGCCTAAGGTATGCTGTGATTGAATGACATCCCAGATTAGATCATGTGCCGTTCGCCTAGAGTAGCAGGTGGAAAGTTCCAGTCTCAGGGTCTGAGGTATACGAGACGATTATATAGGGAGGTGGGGGTAGGGATATGAGTTGAGACGAACAAGCGTTCAAGCGAGGAGGTCAAACCATGGTCAAAACGACGGGGGGTCCAACCATTGATCTTATGGCCGCGCATGATTTTATCGGCACTCGAGGACCAAGACTATTATTCGAACGAAGCTTCGAAGCTTAATGCGGAAAATTTGAGGATCTGTGAGACATTTGAGTGCTGATCTGCCGCCGAGCATCAACTCGATTGAAAATCGCAAAAGCTAGTCACCCCAATCAGGCTTGACTCAGGTACCATGCCGAGCAGAGCTCAAAGCTCAAAGCTCAAGCTCGAGCTCGGGTGCGGGCTCGGGGTCGGCGAGCGGGCCGCCAACTAAGTCAGTTGAGGCTTCGCGGGTATTACATACCTACCTATATTGTGACGATGTTGCTTGTGAGGCTACGTCTTGGGGAGGGAAGACCGTCAACTAGCAGGCACAGGCCGTGCAGGAACGGGCGGGCAACTACAGTACAGACTACTGTACAGGACTTCTGCCAGAAGCAGCTGGTCTAATTGGACAGCGGGGTTGCCATCTGCAGTACTAACATACGAGCAACACTTTTGGTCACAATTGTTGGGCAACATCGGGCCAGTCATGAAACGATTTTTCAAAGTGTGAAACAGGCGCCTTTGTCCGAGGGGGGAGCAGCAAGCGTTCTATTTCCGATCACCCTCAAGACGAGGCCAGAGGAGGGAAGACTAAAAGTGTGATTGCAGCCGGCGCTTAGAGGCCAAACATCAACGATCTGAGCGAGCCAGTAGCGATGGGCGACAGGGTGACTGGGGCTCTGATACGCTGGTGGGGGCTGGCGAGCTCTCCACAAGAGTTCCACACAGGGGCGGCAGTGGGCACTTTGGAGGCGAGGGAAAGGGACGACCCTCGAACCGTCGCAACGAAGCCTCGACGACCCCTCGGGCCCAGAAAGCCAAGACGAGACCCACGCAGAACTAGTCCTGATCCCGCTCAAGCCCTCCCTGGCGGGAGTTACAGACAGCCAGACGGCCAGACAGCCAGACCTTGGACCTCCATCTCCAACTCCATCTACAAAGTGCTCAAAGCGACAGCGACAGCGACAGCGACAGCAACATCCTCTTCGATCCGCAGCTGCCCCGGACCTCACTCTAACATTATCACGGCTTCAATCCATCCGGCCTGCATTACTTGTCTGTCGTCGGCTGCGCACTCTGCACAACTGGAACACCCGAGAACGGCGCGGCACCCTTGTAGCGGGGCATCTCAACGTCGAGATCTGGAACAGAGCTGAAAGATTACAGGTACGACCACCTCCCTTCCAGAACCGCAGACAGGACCAGATCAAAGAATTTGAGCCTCATCTCGCCAGCGCGCATCGAGAGAGCCGAAGCAAGTCCAGCCTACTAGAAGCTCGCCTCGCACACCAAGCATTGAGCAGAGGGGTGGGTCAGGGGAGAACAAAGGGAACAAGCACCATACTGATTCTGCGCCTTGCACCTAGAAAACTCCTAAAGAAGTAACAGCGAATCGCATCTACTGCTCCCACGGCTGCTCTCTGAACTTCCGAAGCACACACTGAAGCTGCGACAGTCCAACATTCCGAGCAGGGCCGAGCGCACATTTGGATTTTGACCAGCCTCGAGAGACGTCCAACCTCAAGACCGTCCAAACTGGTCGAGCCGAAGCTATACATAGGACAAATTCCGAATGACAAGGGACCAGCGGAGAATACACAACAAGACTGAATATTGAAGCGACGTTTTCGAGAAGGCTGAAGTGCAGTTGCGTGTCTGCAGCTTCTACGCGAAGAATTCACGACAAACTTGGCAAAGAAACAGCCACTTCGGTCTCTGGGTTCTCTTTCGAAACAAAAATCTTGACACCTATCTCTCGAATCACTATTTTGAATTGTTGTCTGCAACATCGATTGCAACCAGAAGGAAGCAATCGCTGTTCAGCTTCTGCCTGCTTTTCTAGATAAAAGACCAAAAGATATACACTCCCCAACATGTCGAACCGTGCGCCAAATCCCGCGACGGGGTCGCGTAAGATTTCGTTCAACGTGTCCGAGCAGTATGATATCCAGGATGTCGTAGGAGAGGGTGCTTATGGCGTTGTCTGGTAAGTTGCAGACTCGAAACGACCCGCAACACAATCTCAAAGGTTTCATGGGAATTTTTGTCTCTTGCAGCATGGTTGAACGCAACTTCCCCGGTTTTCACATAAGCCACCGAGCAAATTCCTAAGATTTAGAACTATGCTAATGCAATTTCTCTCTAGCTCCGCTCTTCACAAGCCCTCGGGCCAAAAGGTCGCTATCAAGAAGATTACCCCATTTGATCACTCCATGTTCTGCCTCCGAACTCTGCGTGAGATGAAGCTTTTGAGATACTTCAACCACGAGAACATTATATCAATCCTCGATATCCAAAAACCCCGCAGCTATGAGACCTTCACCGAAGTCTATCTCATTCAGGTACGTTTTATCCAATGTCACTGTACTGAAGTTTAGATAGCCGGGGCATTATTTTCTAACTTTACGCAGGAGCTTATGGAAACCGATATGCACCGTGTTATTCGCACACAAGACTTGTCCGATGACCATTGCCAATATTTCATCTACCAAACCCTCCGCGCCCTCAAGGCTATGCACTCCGCCAACGTTCTTCACCGAGATCTCAAGCCATCCAACTTGCTTCTCAATGCCAATTGCGATCTCAAGGTCTGCGATTTTGGTCTGGCTCGCTCTGCTGCTTCGCAAGAAGATAACTCTGGCTTTATGACCGAATACGTCGCAACTCGTTGGTACAGAGCTCCGGAGATTATGTTGACTTTCAAGGAATACACCAAGGCTATTGATGTGTGGTCTGTTGGCTGTATCTTGGCTGAGATGTTGAGTGGCAAACCCTTGTTCCCTGGAAAGGATTGTAAGTGTACCCCAACTTCGCAAATTGCTCTTTCTAACAAAGCTTCAGATCACCATCAGTTGACTCTCATCCTCGATGTTCTTGGTACGCCAACCATGGAGGACTATTATGGCATCAAGTCCCGCCGAGCTCGCGAGTACATCCGCTCTCTTCCGTTCAAGAAGAAGATTCCATTCAAGCAAATGTTCCCCAAGACCTCCGACCTTGCTCTCGACCTTCTTGAGAAGCTTCTCGCTTTCAATCCTGTCAAGCGTATTACAGTTGACGAGGCACTTCAACACCCCTACCTCGAGCCATACCATGACCCGGATGATGAGCCAACAGCCAGCCCAATCCCAGAGGAATTCTTCGACTTTGATAAGAACAAGGACAATCTGAGTAAGGAGCAACTAAAGGAGCTCATCTACAACGAGATTATGCGATAAGAACCCGCATCACGTGCATATATTTGCTTGTTGATTGATCTTGTTGGAAATGTGTCATTGGGATATGAAGCATTCGAACTGTGGTCCTAGCTTGACTGGGACTGCTCATCATCTCCACACAGTGTTTGCATTTGCCGAGAATTCGGAGAGAGACTTGTCATAAATGGCGGGTGTAGTTTCATAATCGCATTACAGGCGGAGAGGGTGTTACAGCAACTGCGGTGTTGATGGGTTGGATGTCCCTTTCATGCTGCGAGTACAAAGAATTTATGACGAGGCATGATATCATGTTCAGCTGCGTATTTCATGAAAGGATTCGTTAAATATGTCTGGTCCCAGTCTGGTCTTCTCTAGGACTAGGCTACAAAACTCATAGATCGCAATGTTTCACTTTCGAGAACTAGTATTTGTGTTTAATGTGGCTTTCTTTCATCTGTGCTTTATGGGTATCATCTCGTGTAAAGTTCCTTTTTTCCCCGACTCCACGTAGTGCAAAATCCGTTCCATGCCATACATCAATCCTCACAGTAGCATATCAATCTTCATCCATCACATCTTCGTCCCCGTTCCTTTCCCTCTCCCTACTCTCCCTCTCCACCTGCTCCCTTAACCGCTGTTCCCGTCCCTCCCGCCACGCCTTATCCAGCCCCTCAATCCTCCCCCCAAGCACCGTCGTTCTCTCCGGCTCCAACAACACCATCCCCCTCGCAACCACACTCCCCCTCCTCAGTAGCACCTTACACCCAATTCCCATCCCCGGCGGATATCCAATCTTCTCCACCCTCTTCAACTCAAACCCATACACCCTCATCCCCTTACAATCCTGCAGCAGAAGCTTGAACGGTCCCCCTCCTCCCCCCTCCCTTCCTGCTGTTTGAGATCCAAGTGCTTGTGTAGAAGCAGATGAAGGTCCGACGTCCTCGGGAGGTATAACGCGGATTATTTCTCGCCCTTTCGTCGTCTCGCCTTTCCTTTCACTCTCCAACGCTTCTATTAATTCCCATTTACTCTTACTCAGATCCTCTACATCCAAGACCTGAACCAGGATGTCGGAAGACAGTTTTTGCGAGGGGATTTTCGGGTCGTTGGTGGTGGAGGGGAAGGAGGGGGTTGAGGGGAGGAGGATGGAAGGGAGGGTTATGTCGGCGGAGAGAAGGCGGATCTTGGCGGTTGCGTGGATGCCTTGCAGGGGAGTGGATTTTTGGAGACCGGTGAGGAGGATTGGGGAGAGGAAGGTGGGGGATGGGGGGGGGAGGCCGAGGGTGGTGAGGGAGTGGGTTAGTTGGGCGAGGGTTGGTGGTTGGGCCATTTTGGTGAGGGGGTGTTTGGAGGGTGAGATGTGTTTTTAGGTTGTGAGTTGGGAGGAGGTTGATGGTTCCGAAGGCCTAGGATGAGGGAAAATGAAAGCTTTTGAAATTGGATAGAATTTCATACTAGTTGTCTGATCTCGCCTGTTGCAATGCCCCAGAAATGCCCATCTAGATTCATTTTCAAGGTGACTGAAATGTCCTTCTTCATCTCTGTCTTAAGTTTGTGTTGATGTTGTTGAGTAAAGAAGCGCAAGGCTGCAGCCGCGCCTTTTGTCGTCAATGTCGTCTCTTCCCACCTCAAACCTCACCTCCAACCAACTCCTAACCACAACACCCAATGCATCCACGATAATACCCAATTAACTCGTCTCATAAACACAATGTCAACAATAGCCAGCCCCCGCGACACCTCCGTAAACGGCCGCCGCATCCCCCAAATCTCAACCCCTACCTCCTCCTCCCGCCCCTCTCTCGACCTACCCCCGCGCTCTACCGACGCCTCCCCAAATCGAACCCCCCTCGTACCACCAAAACGCAACCGCGCCGCCCTGCGCGAATACTACAACCTGCAATCCTCGCCCAACCCGACCTCCTCCCCAAAACCCGCAACCGCAATCGTGGATGACGACTCCTCCATCTCCTCCTCTCTACACGACGACTCCACCGTTCTAGATTCCGAGTTGGACGCCCCGAGTTTTTCGGCAGAGGAGTATGTGAAGGGTGTGCTTGAGGAAAAGAGTTTAGGGGAGTTGTTGCGGATCTATAATGGGGTTTTGGGCGATATTAGGGCGTTGGATGCGGAGAGGAAGGCATTGGTTTATGATAATTATAGTAAGTTGATTGCGGCGACGGAGACGATAAGGAGGATGAGGCAGAATATGGGGGAGGTGAATCCGATGGCGGGGACGCTGGATCCGGCGGTGCAGAGGATTTATGAGATGGCGGAGAGGGTGAGGGGGGAGATGAGGGGGAGGGGTGGGGGGGAGGAGATGGGGGACGAGGATGGGGAGAGGGATATCGAGAGGGAGAGGAGGAGGGAGAGGGCGAGGGAGGTGGTTGTTAGGGTTCTTGGGACGCCGGATAAGATTAGGGGGTTGGTGAAGGAGGGGAAGGATGAGGAGGCGAGGACGTTATGGGAACCGACGTTGAGGTTGTTGGAACGGTGGAAGGAGAGAGGTGTTGGTGGCCCAGATGTTATGGATTGCATTGAAGATGGAGAGGCCGCGTTAAGAGGCGAACAACCAAGCGAAAATATTTAGGAAGATTTTGAAGGAGTCAAGAGGATCAGTCTAAGTATTTTAGTATCATTCAGTCTTAGCCACGATACCCCAAATGCAAACACTTTTCAGACGCCAGTTCCCCAATCTTGATATCTACAATCACCATCCCTTCCACGGACTGTCAACCATCTCGAATGGGTCTCTGTCAACATGGCTCGCGTTGATCTGAAAGTCACTCGTCAAGTCTTTCTCCCAAGTACCTTCCTTAATCGAGGCGTCAATCTGTTTTTGAAGTTCCGGAAACAACTTATTCTGCATCCTAGTCATCAAGAACAGCCTCTCCGTATTACTGTGGAAAGCAGTTATAACACATTTCCCTTGTTCAATCGCAGCCAGTGCCTCGTGATGGCTTAGCTCTCCCGTGAACAGCAAGTCGACATCGAGTCCATTGAGCGTCGATCCACCAGACCCGGCACATAGACCAACTGAAGAGATCTTGATCTGGGCTTTCTTGCCGACGGGTACGGATTGTGGAACGGCAACGCTGAGACCGGGTAGTACGAGACCAGACGTGATTCGATCCATGATATCTCCAAGTGTTTGCGGATATCGGAAGCGGATAATCTTGCCATAGCCAGCACCTGGAAACCCTTCTACAGGCTCTTTGAGAGGGGTGATTATTGATCTCTCGTGGAGAGTTGATTTGCTAGCTCTAGATGTTAGAAAGGAATTCTGGTTAGGTGGAGACGTACCCAGGATGTCCAAACTCATTGCTGCAAGTTAAAATATCTGCTAACCAGTCGGTAAGACCTGCTGCATCTACCGCCGTATGGGGGCAGTACACGCTGATGCCTTCTTGAGCGAGCCGTAGAAGAGTGTGTTGCTGGGTATTGGCTTGAGTTAGAGACTTCAGGCCTCGGAAGATAATTGGATCTGAAGTTTATTATTAACACTTATTTTTCATAATATGGCTCATGGTAAACACACGGTACGCAATAATCACGGAGTCTCCTCTGCTAATTGCTTCATCTGCCACGGCCTTCGTAAGATCCACAGTGAGAAGGACTGAGTTCTTGAGATGTTGTTGTCGGTAGGGTGCTTCAAGGAGGACTTTGAATTGTTTAGCTTCTTCAACTAGGGGCAGAAGAGAGCCACGTGCGTCCGGTATTGTCGAAGCTGCTGTCTGCAAGCTTCTCTGGGTATCTGTTAAAGTTGTTAGTCACTTGCAGGTTACTCCAGTGAAACGTGACTTAAAGTTTCCTAACTGCCTGTACAACAGCTTGAGTAAAGGGTGAAACCCTTGGAATCGAAGCAGGCATCGTCGATATTGGTGCTCTGAAGCAGGATCTAGACGCTCGAAGAATAGGTCGAAATATCATGGCACTTTGACTTTTATGTGATTTAGGGAGTCACGTTGACCTGTTTTGGGGAGCGGCTCGCCTCGAGGCATGTTTGTGATGTTTGCTCGCGAGACCGGACTTTGATTTCGTATCAACTTGCTGGAGAGATTAACAACAGACTGTCTGGCTACAAACCGCTTTTCACAATGGCGGAAGAGTCTGGAGTCACCGAGAATGTGCTGAGGACGAAAATCACACAGCAGCTTCAAGCTACACACGTCGAAATTGAGGACATGTCTGGTATTTTGTGCCCCACTATGCCCCTCCATTGTCCAAGACTCGATAGGAACACTTTGGCTGAGATTTCCACAGGTGGCTGCGGTCAAGCATTTTCTGCGATTATAGTTTCGCCATTGTTTGAGAAGAAGACTTCGCTGGCAAGACATCGTTTGGTTAATACTGCACTGAAGAGTGAAATCGCTGCGATCCATGCCTGGACCCCGAAATGTTACACGCCTGAACAATGGGAGAAGCAAAGGCAGGAGGGAAATCAGGCGGTGGCTCCAGGGAAGGATACTACGGGTGAGATTGTGACGGGTACAAAAGATTGAGGATTTGGAACGCGATTCGATGAACATATTCAAGCATCTTGGCGAAAGGTTTCGGGAGCTGAAGACACATATGGGTGGAAGAATACCTTGGTCAACGAATGCGCAAATGAACCAGATGTGTAGTTGACGGCATTGGATAAGGATGGAGACGGTCGGCGTATATTAGAGTGGGGTTTATGCTGAATGGGATAGATCTTCCCATAATTTCCACCCTTGGCAAGGCTGTCCAGTTCAAGCTTTGCCAAGCTCATCAAACTTGACAGTTTCTCTTGATAGTCGTTTTGGAATATTTCGAGTCTGAATCCAACAGGTGTGAAGCCATACCGTAGTAGCCCAACCCAATACTTCTAGTTCGTTGCCATATCCAAACACCGCTAGAACCCCGCCTCATCTAGCATCCTGATGTTTCAAGAAAGCCTGATGCTTTAGTTGACCGCTTAGGATGGAAACCATCGCTTGGAATACTTTGCTCACAGCTTTCCTTAGGAGCTTGTCTTATTCAGACGCTGAGCAATGAGACTGAACACAGCCACAGATGACATGAACAGCACAATGTTGTAGAACTAGATTGACCACATAAGCATAAACTCATAATATACGATGAGGAGAGAAACTGACAGCATTTCTTGAATATTGGCTTTCCTCTGCCTCAGTTCGAGCTTCGACGAACAGTCGGCGGAGATTTGGAAGATTTGCCTGAGAAAACTTGATCAGATTCATCATTATCGATTAAAGAGAAGATATTCTTACCATCTCACCTATGGTCCTGTTCTCGCAAGCAACACGATCGTTTCATGTTCCCATAAACTTGCAGGGAATCCACTTGAAGGTTGGGAGATGAACACCCCTGTTCTTTAGATCTCACTAGCGCCTTTTCGGAAGCACAGCACACCCACAGAAGGCTGAAGCTGGCAACTTCAAGACAGCCAGGCCGAGATTCCTTTTCACGCCCCTCCACATAAAACAATCTTCGAGCGCATCTTGTCAAATCACAGCTACTTTCGCGAGCTGTACAATAGCGACCACCTAGCGATTTGCACAAAGCTGCTGCCTTGCCATACAATAGTCGAAGCCTCCGGCGTATGAGGGGCACACCCTCTCGCCATCTGTGTGAACGATGGCGGTAAACAGAATCAGAGGGGCCTTTGCGGTGCCCAAGAAAGGAGAAACATTTGAGCTGAGAGCAGGTCTCGTCTCGCAATATGCCTACGAGCGCAAGGAGGCGATTCAGAAGACCATCATGTCCATGACCTTGGGAAAGGATGTATCAGCTCTGTTCCCAGATGTGCTGAAGAACATTGCAACCCCGGATCTGGATCAGAAGAAGCTTGTTTATCTATATCTAATGTACGTCTGCCTTACTTTGAGTGGACAGAACGCTCAGCTAATGCGTGCGCCCAAGGAATTATGCCAAATCGCATCCAGACCTCTGTATTCTGGCGGTCAACACATTCGTACAAGATTCCGAAGATCCAAATCCATTAGTTCGAGCTCTGGCAATAAGGACGATGGGGTGTATTAGGGTAGACAAAATGGTAGATTATATGGAGGAGCCATTACGGAAAACGCTACGAGACGAATCACCCTACGTGCGAAAAACGGCAGCGATATGTGTTGCGAAGCTCTTCGATTTAAACCAAACCATGTGTATAGAGAATGGATTCCTGGAGACGCTACAAGAGATGATTGGGGACTCGAATCCGATGGTGGTGGCCAACTCTGTGACGGCTCTGGCGGAAATCAACGAGGCAGCCCCGGAAACGAAAGCACTACGAGTGACACCTACAACGTTGAAGAAAATGCTGATGGCATTAAATGAGTGTACCGAGTGGGGACGAGTTACGATTCTGACAACCCTGGCCGAGTACAAAGCGCAAGATGTGAAGGAATCGGAGCATATCTGTGAAAGAGTATCGCCACAATTCCAGCATGTCAATCCTAGTGTGGTATTGGCTGCGGTAAAGGTGGTCTTCTTACACATGAAGTATATCAGTCAAGAACTCTCCAAACAATACTTGAAGAAAATGGCTCCTCCTCTGGGTATATCCTTTGTATGACGTATCGAAAGCTGCTAACTTTTCCAGTGACTCTCGTCGCATCAGCCCCAGAAGTACAGTATGTTGCTCTAAGGAATATTGATTTGTTGCTCCAAGCCAAGCCAGATATTCTCAGCAAAGAGCTTCGAGTTTTCTTCTGCAAATATAATGATCCTCCATACGTCAAGCTTCAAAAACTAGAGATCATGGTCCGGATAGCAAACGACAAGAATGTTGATCAACTTTTAGCGGAATTGAAAGAATACGCCTTGGAAGTCGACATGGATTTTGTGAGAAGATCCGTGAAGGCTATTGGTCAAGTAGCTATTAAGATTGAGAGTGCAAGTGAGAAGTGTGTCAATACCCTCCTTGATCTTATTGCTACCAAGGTCAACTATGTTGTCCAGGAGGCAATTGTGGTCATCAAAGATATTTTCCGAAAATATCCTGGATACGAAGGCATTATCCCAACGCTTTGCAAATATATCGACGAATTGGATGAGCCTAATGCCAGAGGTGCTCTTATCTGGATTGTTGGCGAGTATGCCGAAAAGATCAGCAATGCCGACGAGATTCTTTCAAGTTTCGTGGAAGGCTTCATGGAGGAGTTCACGCAAGTTCAACTGCAGATATTGACTGCCGTTGTAAAGTTGTTCTTAAAGAAGCCAGACAACAACCAAAGTCTAGTACAGAAGGTATTACAGGCGGCCACCGCTGAGAACGACAATCCCGATATCAGAGATCGGGCATATGTCTACTGGCGGTTACTATCGGGGGATCTTCAAATTGCGAAGGTAAATTTTGTGTTATGCTCTTGTATGGACGAGACTAACCTGTTAGAACATCATTCTTTCCGACAAACCCCCTATCACCACAACAATGTCCTCCCTCCCACCAGTACTTCTCGATCAACTCCTGAATGAACTCTCAACTCTCGCCTCTGTCTATCACAAATTACCCGAGACTTTCGTTGGTCACGGCCGCTACGGCGCCGATGCCATCCAACACGCCGCAATCCAAGAGCAACGGCAAAATGCAGTCGACAACCCCATTGCCGCCGCAGTTGCGGCAGCTCAAAATGGTGGCACACAAAATGCCGAGAATCTTCTCGACATCGACTTCGATGGCGCTGCTCCCGCATCAGCAGACCTTCCTCCCAGCGGCGGTGCATCTGGCCTGGAAGGTCTAGCAGGAACTCCTCAGAGAGTTGCAAGTCCACCAGCAGGTGCACCACCAGCAGCTAGTGGCTTGGACGACATGATGGGCCTGTTTGATATGAACGGGGGAGGGTCGAGTTCAGGGGCGATGCAGAATGACATGATGAATGGGTTTGCAGGTCTGGATTTGAGTGGGGCACCACCTCCGCCTCAGACACAACTACATGGTGGAGGACAGAAGAAAACGAACGAGGACTTGCTGGGCATGTTTTAGATAGATTGCAGGTAGCGGACTGAATCTTTGCATAATCAATGATCAATAAAATGATGGGAATTTGTGTTAAAGCAACCATATTGTGTTGAAACTTCTTCTAAATTTCCTCTTGTTATTCTTCCCTTAATTTATTCCTTCTGAAATCCAAGTTTTCAATTACTCATTCCTTGTATTTACTTTCAAAATAGCCGCAATTTCATCTCAGCATAAGGTTTATTTAACGACTCTTTTCATTCTGCTTCTCTTTTCATCTCGCAGCCTGCTTTCATCTCACTTCTGTTCTCATCTCGATCCTCTTTTCATCTTGTATTCCTTGTCATCCTACAATACATTCTTACTCTACTTTCTTTCAATCTCTTGACATTCACCCATTTCACTTGTTTGGATATTGACAGCCCGTTGTATTTTCATTTACGAATTCCTAAAGATGAATATATTATCAATCTCCCAAAAGCAAGGCTGAATTTTGATCTACTATAGCCCATGCTGCTTTTCGTAGCTTTTGAATATGTGTTTGCTTCGTTTAGTAGACAAAGAAATTCATTTGGGAGAACAAGGCTCTGCAACTCTCCTATTCGCAGACGAGGCATAGGTCCACCAGGTCTACGGTACCAAACAAGCTCGTTCTTGATTGGTTGTTCGGGGATTTTGCAGAACATCCCCGCCGCCGGAACAGGCGGCCGCTTCAGCCTTCCCATTTCTCAAAGTTAGGCAGGTGCAGAGCAGAGCTTCACGAATTCACCGCCGCCTTTATTTTCTCAACCTCGCTCTTTGCTTTTTGATGCTAACTTGTGTTCCCACGAAGTTGCGATCATTGCATGGTCTCTTCTACTCTGCTTCCTTCTAGGCTTCGGAGCTTCACGAACTCCATATTCGCGCATATCACACTTGCGACCAGGTCACAGACTTGATAATATTCACCCTCGACTATTCGCCCCTTCCATGACACTTCTTTTTGGCTGCGCAAACTCTATCTACAGCTAATAGCAGATCATAGAGACAATATGAACGGGTCTCCCAACGGCCATGACGTTGCCAGCGTTCACACTGCCGATAGCACGAGCGAGCAAGTCAATGGAGGTAGCACAACCTTATTGCCTCGAATCCACGAAGCTCTTGAGATCGTCCACGGACCGTACTCCTCCAATGACTCGCGTCGACAAGCTTCCCTTTTCCTAGAAGAAATCAAGACGGAAGAGGAAGCCCCTTACCATGGCTTCAACTTGGCCTCCGATAAATCTCAACAACCCGTCGTTCGCCACTATGCCCTCTCGCTGCTCGAGCACGCTATCAGGCACAAATGGGCAGGGTACTCGGAGGAGCAAGCCGAACTGCTGAGGAGTTGGGTCCTACAATTATCTGAGCACATTTCGCCAGATGATCCTTTATACCTGCGAAATAAAACGGCGCAATTGTGGGTCGAGATTGCGAAGAGGAGCTGGGCTTCCGAGTGGATTGATATGGATGAGCTTCTGGTACGACTCTGGAATCTTCCTGGGCCCGTGGTACACAAGGAGTTTGTTCTGTTCGTCCTGGAGACGCTCTCAGACGAGATTTTTAACGGCGAGGATACAGTTGCCGTTTTGCGGGAAGGTGCTTTGAGCAGAGCTTGCGTGGATATTTTTACACCGGCAATCGTCCTGGCCGAACGCTTTCCAAATCGACAAGGTGGACCTGCTGTAAGGTATGGTGAAGAAGGCTGGCTGGTAAGATTGGGCGAGCTGCTCAATCAGTGCCTCGACAATGACCTTCAGGCGAATCTGGAATACCAAAGCTGTGCAGTAAAGACACTGGGAGTCTACAAGTCTGTTATGCCGTGGGCAGTCCCTCAGGCAATCTCCAGCGCATCTTGCGTTCAGCATATGTGCAAAGCACTTGCTGCTTCTAGCGTAGCCGTGCAACTGGTAGGTTTCAGTTATTTTCTATTATTCTTGGCCGCTGACATATACAGGGTTCTGTAGAGGCACTCCATGCACTTTACAGCCGGATGCATTTCGATGATGATGAGTTCTTATCCCTCGTCTGCCCAATGTACACCAGTCAAATGGTTGAGCTACTCCGCAAGCTGTTTGAATGGTCCGTAGTTGATCCACATGATATCGACGATGAGAAATATCTATTTGCAAAGAAATTTTCGGAGGTAGGAGCGCTGAATCCGTATGCTTTTCACTTTCTAATTTCAACCAGATGATATCAACCGTTGGAAATTACATTGAGCAGAAGATCTCAGCTATACCTGAGGACTGCGATCTTCCCAATTTATTGAATCTTTTCTTAGCTATTACTCAGAGCTCAAGTTTTGTCATTTCGATACCCGTCCTTGTTACCTGGACACGCTTGCTGCGTTCCGAAACTATTGGTGGATCCCCAACCATTACCCCGTTAATTGCACCTTTACTTGAGTTGTGTAGCTCAAGACTCATACGATACGAGAGCATGCCAGAAGACTCAGATGATCCTTCACTAGTCTTCCTCCATGAAGACATTGACACCCAGCCAGAGCGTCATGCATTCTTGGGCAACTATCGACGATATAGTACCCAAGTCATCGAATACATAGTTCGTCAAAAGCAATCTGAAGCTATTTACCACATTTTGAGCCAGGTTGATCAATCAATGCACCATTTATATGATGGCCAACCTCTATTTGCTGGTTTGTTATACCACTTCAAACGCTGCCGAGTCTTACTAACCTTTATAAGTTGCGAATTATTCTAAAATTTCAATGCCTGTTTTGCGAGTTGATGCTCATTTCACTGTTGTGGAAGCCGCTTTAAAAGGATATATGAAATGGAGAGCAGCACATGGCTCGAAGCCTCAACAAGATGTAAACATACTTCAAAGCCACACTTAAATTGAGACTGACTTAAGGCAGGAGCAAGAACGTATCGCTATGGAGAATAACCTCGAAGCATGGTGCGAGAGCCTCCTAGAGATGCAATTTGAGGTAATTGCATTGCCTCTTTTTGACAAACTTTGCAGAGACTGACCAATAACCAGGATCCAATCATCCGTAAGAGAATCCTTCAGCTCGCCGTTGCATTTTCGACCACAGCCCTCGACAAGAAGGTTACGTTCATGTTGAAAGTTCTGGAACATATTCTCATGAGCAGGCCTGTTGAACAACCGGATTTCAGCGCGTACAATGATGCTGTGAAAGAACTTCAGGTTGACGGCATGTACGAATTGCAACGGTTAGCCAGCAAGATGCCTGATCAGTTATTGGTGAGCAATATCTTGCATGAGAAAAGTGGTGATGCTAACATTGATACAGGACGTATATGACCAATTAGAAGCTAAAGTCAACGAGATCATTTCTTCGGGGTCGTTGGAGCCGAAGCGACAAGTGGCATATCAGACATTCCTATTCACAATCATGTGAGTATCTGATCATCAACGTCAGCCTGGAAATTTTAACTAATAACACACAGTCATCGGGCCACGAAAATTGACCCGGAGGTTCGTTTACAAAAGCTTCACGGCTTCATCAATCCTGTTCAGCAATTATGGCAAAACCCTACGATGGATGAAGCAATTTCATCGTTTGGTGGATTCTGCGAACTTCTGGGATTAAGCCAGGTCAGAGATTATCTAGTCAGTCGACGCGTACATGAGATCGATGATTGGGGCTTGTTTCAGCTTGATGCGCAAGGGCAGGCTATGCAAAAGGATCTTGAGGAGCGATTAAAGGTAGGCGCTCTTGTCATGTTAAATGTACAGAATGGCAGACTGACGTGGCGTTTTAGGGTCTCCCACTTCGGACCACAAAATCATTCCTTGCCTGCTCAACCGAAAAGATCGAGAAAGATAGTGCCCCTCATAAGGTCTCATGTGTATTATGGCGGGAAGCCTTACCTGTGATCCTTCCAAATTTACTGAAATTCCTGAGGTCAGTCTATACGATGTATTTCGAGAACTCGCTGATAGTTCTAGCCACGCGCATGCGTTTCATAACCCAGCAAATTGGGCTGGACTTCCCCCTGAAATGCGGTCAATAGTAAGCCGCATTTTGACTGATCGTTTCTGGCAGGCCGGAATATCAGTAGGTAGCAAGGACGACTTTTATGCTCGGGTTACTGGTACCAAGTCTACCATGGAAGGTTTTGCTTCTTCAATTCGTGGCTCTGTCCGCACCGTTCGAGAGTCCTGCTACTCGATTCTCTGGTGCATGAGTAAGCTTGACGTTGATTTCTATGGCTTCAGCGAACTTCCAGGACCTCTTGCACATGCTCTTTTCATAGATGCTCACTGCCTCTCCTCTCACCAACTGATCGCGCTTCTGAACGTCGTCCGGCTGATGGTCGATGACTGCCCGGTTGAGCTTCGAAGCCATTTTGTGCCTCCAATTTTAGCAACTTGCTTTGCTCAGATGGACGCAAAGTGCAGTTCCGAGTGGGAGAAGCTTGCTCAGAAGCAAGTGGCAGCGACGGAGGGCGATAACTTGACAGACGAGATGAAGGAAGAGAGTATCTTGCGTCAATTGACCCATACGGCAGTCATGATGATCGGTGGCTTCCTCGACCCAGCCCGGCAAAGTGAGAGCATACCCCTTTTCTTGAAATGCCAGCTGACTGTTGCAGACCCTAAAGCTCCCAGCAATGCAAAGGATGCCTCTACCTATGTAGCTGAGGGCAATCCAGCGTCGGCCTACCCCTCCATGCGGAAGTTCTGCCTCACATCATCGGCCATCCTTGAACCTCTCCTCCTCTTCCTCACGCATGCCATCCGCATGCGTGATAGTCGATGCTGTGGGGTTGTTCTTCGAGTCTTCCGCTCTTTGATTCCCGAGTTCGCCGACGACTCGCCACTGTCGGCCTCGATTCGTGAGTTCATCAGTACCAATGTCCTCAAGGCCTGTATTTCCTCCCTAAATGAGCCCTACTTCGTCGAGCTACAAAAAGAGCTCGCCCAACTTATTGCGTCAATTCTCACATACTATTCAACCCTGACCGCAACCCCCAGACAAATCTTATTGAGTCTTCCTGGGATTGAAGAGCCATCAGTAGACAAATGTATAGACTACATCATGCGGCAAGGCATGCAGCAGCGACAGCAACGAGCTCTAGTGCTTGACCTGCTCCGCGATATCAAGGGGGTAAGTATCAGCGAGCAAGGTCGGATCACCAAGACTGCATCAGCCGTACGAAAGGAGCGAAGCAAGATGCAACAAGAGTTCCTCAAGGAACGAACAGCAACTGCAGAAGATAGAAAGGCAAGTCCCAGTCTTGAAGGGGTGGCGGGAATGTTCGAGGAACATTGATACCCCGTTTCCCACTTAGGGAGCGTGGGTTATCGTGCTGGGACAAGAGTCTGCATTGTGGCGGTCATGTCGATATGGCCTATCAGGTGCGTTACTAGCGAGGAAGGGAAAGATGATCATGTTTTGACGGAAGATGTTGCATTTGACAGCGGGAGGAGGCGCATACACTGGGAAAAGCGTTGAAGTTCCTATTGGATGTAGATGACATGTACTGAGTACGTTTTTGAAAACCGAGTTCCCGGCCAACGGTCAATCAAGCCCGTTGATACCATGCCGGCATGGCGTCTTATTGAACAGCTGAAACAAAGCATGAAGTGTCAATCAGATTGCAGGAAACACAAGCCAAGCCACATTTGTGGTGAGCCGAAAGAAAAGCAGTTGCAACTTGCAGCAGCAGGGATGGCTGGGGAATGATTGTTGGTGCAGCTGGGGTTGGATCGACGGTGGGGCCTAGGCAGGGGATAAGGCGTGGTGGGAAGTGGACGTGGTGAAACGGTTAACGGTTTCCCGGCTGCCGGTCAACAACGCTTAAACGCTTTTAACGTGCGGACATTTGAACGCATGGGCCCCGTCCGGAGGTGTTTTACATAGTAGTTGCGTTTTTTTTTTTTAGCGTGCGCGTGTTGCATGCAGATGAACTTGTGAACTTAAGTCCATGGCATTAGTATGGTTGAGATAGGAGGAGGTTGGATTAAGAGTAAGTTGGATGTAAATCATGTAAGATCTTACATAGGCCGTGCGAGCCTGCGAGGGGTGCTGCTGACAGGTCGAGGCGTAGCTCTGGAGACGAGCGGTACTGTCCTTCCGGTAAGGTTAAGTCTGTGGAACGCGGAAGCAGATTCGCCAATGCGCCTAGCCGCAGCCGCGGTCCTTGAACTGCTTTCATAAGTTTGTTGGTATGGATAGATACTCTTTCCACATGTTCTGGTTGAATGAACGGATACTGTACCGTTACTGTATGTACGGAGGTATCGGCACCGGCACCGAAGCGGCCGGCGAGCGGCCTTGATGTCATGGGGTTAAGGTTACCTACGGTCTGCGTTCTGGCCGTCGAAGCCTTGAAGGGCTGAAGGATCGACTGTCCATTTTGCCTCGGGACGATGCACGAGTGATTTTCCGGGCACTCGATGTACTCGTCAGGTTAGTGAAAGAGGTGCCTCTGTTTCGAGCTAAGATGTAGCTAACTCGTAACGAGGTAAGGGATTTAGGGGAGATGGGCTTCACATGGCTGATGCCCACCAATTTCCATCTGCAACGGCCCCAGATCCTGTGAGTCAAGACGCACTAGGTCCGAGCGCTGGAGCCTCGAAAGTCGGAATCTGGGGTTGATACTCTCTCCTTTCTTCCATCTTCACGACTAACTCGATTGCGTACCGCTGGTGTGTTTTCTACATCCTGGAGGTCTCGCTTGTCTCTTCCTCATTGACATTTGCCAGGTTCCTCTTCTCCCATCGCTGTGGCAGCTGTGCCAATTATCGAGACCTTGCTGCCGTAGTCCGTGTGGACTGTGGACCGTGGCCCGTGGACCGTGGAGAAGAGCTCGTGCACTGCAGCGCCCTCCAAGGGCGAATCATGAGCCCCACCGCAACCTACCTGCTGGGATACAGCTGCTTCCCGTCTTCTGCACGTCGACTCCGACAGCCCCTCAAAGGGCTTGCCTCTTTCTGTACCAACCCGCATCCTCCTCCATTCTCCTCTCTTCTCGTCCCACCCCCGGTTTGGAGATCCCCCTCGCACTACATATCAACGGCCATCTCCGCTGCAATCATCGAATCAATGACTCTGTGAGGCCGTTTCACGTCCTGGCACTTACTACTAACCCCGCCAATTGGCAGGAAGGAACCTCACATCGAAGCCGGCACTTCTCAACAGACAGGACCAGACACAGTATCGCAATTCCACCTATCCTGCACCCTGCCACCGATCAACCAAGATCCGCACCTAGTCTGATACCAGCACCGCCTCCCCCTCCGTTTCCAGAGCGAGAGCCGCTTCTTCGGTCTTATAAACGAATCGTCCCAAGATCGATTTTCTACCAGTTTTACATTGGCTTCCAGCAACATCTGGTACGCATGGTGTTTCCATACACCCAAGCAGAGCATAGTTTGTGATACACGAGGATCTCGATCGCGCACATCCTATCAGTCGATCAATCGGCACATCATTGTTCCCACCCATTCCTCGGTCCAGATTTCCGACTGTACAACAGTACATCAATACCTGCCAGGGTTTCATGTTTCTTTGCACAGCCATCTGTCAAGGCAAGAACAAGGTCTATCTCAGTCGGAACGTCCAATATATTTCCTCTTGGTGTGGTTTTTGTCTAAACAAGAACGTTCAATTATTCAATCACGACTTTTTGTCTTGCAAATCGACTCGTGGCTAGGAAAAGAATACCGGCACCGTTTGAGGATCACTAGGAAGGCCCTGGTATAGGAGAAATTTATAGTTCAAGATGGTTTACTGCGGGAAGCCCAGTAGGGGCTGCCAGATGTGTAGGACGAGGAGGATCAAAGTACGTATACGCTCCATAAAGGAGTATGCTATAGGACCTTTGCTGATTACTGCTTGCGCAGTGCGATGAAACTAAGCCAACATGTCACCAATGCCAGAAGTCAAGACGGCAATGTCCAGGATACAAAGACGACTTCGACCTTGTCTTTCGGAATGAGACGCAAGCCACCGAGAGGAGAGCCCGGAAGGCCAGCAATGGGAAGAAGTTCCACTCAACCATTAATTTTGCAAGTCCCGATACAAGTTACTTTACTGTGCCAGACCTTATGATCGAGGATGGAGCGGAAATACTCGAAACACCAAGTTCGGACTCAGATACATTTATGGAATCGAGGCCGCTACCAGCCCTTACAATACCCGTCGATGAGCAAGCTCCCTGTTACTTTATGTCGAATTATGTTATTACACCTCGCCACGCCGCGAGAGGGTATTTCGACTTTCTTATGCCGATGTTAAAGACCGAGAGCGCGGATTCACCTATAGCGCTTGCCTTTTCGGCCGTTGCATTGGCTGCGTTGGGAGGAAGACCGGATAGGAGAGGGTCACGCTGGCGTGGTGACTCTTTTCTACAATATACCAGAGCCTTGAGAGCGGTCAACCTGGCTCTTCAAAATCCGAGTCAGCAGCTGAAGGATGCGACTCTTGCCTCAATTGTGATGTTAGGTTTCTTCGAGGTAGGTCAATTTAAGCTCGTAACTGGTTTGGTACTGATAGAATGTAGAACATGGTCACGGAAAGAGGTCATGCCTCGGCCTGGTTCTCGCATGTTGAAGGCGCAGTGCAGGTTGTTAAGCTGAGAGGGAAGAAACAGTTGCGCACGAAGATCGGGTATTCGCTCTTCGCGTGCGTACGGAATCAAATGGTAAGCTCTCCCCAATATTTGTCTACGCTACCATGCTTACGGAAATAGGTAATACAATGTATGGCTTCTGGGAAACCTCCACCACTGGGTAGCGAGTGGTGGATATCAGACTTCGCCAAAGACGACATAGGAGTCTTCAGTGTAAAACTAAACCTCCGCGTCTCCGAGCTCCGCCACGAGATCAACGGAGCACTAGCAACGTATTCCCGCACTCCCGAGAATTTCCAGAAGGTAATGGACTTGATGAAGCGGGCGCAAGCGATGGAGCAAGATTACCAGGACTGGCAGGTCTCCTTGCCGTCAGATTGGCGAGCGAGGACGGTCGCATGGGTTGACCAGATTCCCGGAGGTGAGATCGCCAAGGCGGAGGTGTGTCCCGGGAGAGTGGACATGTACGACGATGTGTGGCTCGCAAACACATGGAACCACACCCGTGTTGCGCGCCTCTTCATCTCGGGCGCCATCGTACGCTGCGCGGCGTGGATCTGCAGTCCCGTTGACTACCGCACTACTCCCGAATATGCGCAGTCCGTACGGCTGTGCGTGGATCTAGTGACGGATATCATTGCTTCTATTCCGTACCATCTTGGTTGGAGGGTAGGTTTGAGCGGCACGTTGATTACGCCGGGAGATATGGGTAGTCCTATAACGCCCGAGACGTTCAGCTGTCCGAAAGCGTTGGGAGGCTTCTTCTGCCTCTGGCCTCTCTTCGCAATAAACAATTCAGACTATACCTCCGACTCGCAGCGGAACTGGGCCAAGGGGAGACTGATCTGGATTTCAGAGAATCTGGGGCTGAAGCACGCGAAGGTTTTAAGTGCCGTAAGTCCTTTCTTTACTGTTAGAGGGGTTAGAGAGCATTTTTGACGGATATAGTTCCAACTACGGCTCCCATCTATGATCATCCGCCGCGATTGCATGCTCCACACTCCTCCTTCCGCACAAATGATCGCCGCAGCTGCCGCACGCGGTTTCGTCCCAGGTTCTTCTACCGCCTCCATGTCTCCTTCCCCTACACTCACCACGCCGTCTCCCAATTCAAACCAAACCCCCACCTCAAGCAACAGTTCTCCAATCCCGGTTCTTGATCGAGCGGGCACGTCGTGGATGGGTGCTGGTAATGGGGGAGGTGCAGCGGGAAACGCGGGAGGGAGAGAAGGAGGGTATGTCTTGAATCCGCTGCAGCAACGAGAAGCGATGCAGCGCGAGGCGTGGGAGAAGGAACGGAGTAGTCTGTTGAAGAAAGCGAGTAATAGTCAGGGGGATAGTGTGGAGAGGTTGGTGAGGGCGTATTTGGCTGTCTAACTTCCCCTTACCCTGTCCTCTCTGTTCTTTATTGTGTCTTATCCCTGGGAGCTTGGTGTTGGATATGGTTTAGAGTTTAGGAAAAGGTGGAGGAAATCGATAGGGAGGGAAGGGATTGTAATCTAGCTTTTATGATGGATGAGGAGTTTTGTGGAGTGTGTTGGTTTTTGTGAGCGAACATGGGAGGCGTTTTGAATCATTGGTTGGGAGGGGTCTGGTGGGATCAAAAACTGGATACCGGATTGGACTAGTGAGTACTTGCTAGAGTACCTGGGTATATAGGACTCCAGAGTGAATGTTTATGATTATTATTATGATTTCTATTGATTTCCGCTTTTTGGGGGTGGGGGTTTGTGTTTGTTGTGAGTTACGAGTTTATGGGTTATAGCGAAGTGGAATGGAAGGGGGTCGGGGTGGGCGCGTTTAGTTGGGAAGTTTTGAGTGATGGATGGCATGAATGCGGGTGAAGCTGAGGTGGCAGATGGAATTGAGGGTAGAAAAGGGTTCCTTGGAGTAGGGTGTTAGGAAAGTGGGTTGGGGGGAGGTGGGAGGTAGGAGGTATGAAGTGGTTTAATAGAATGGAAGAGGCTAAGGTGTGATTGGATAAATGAAGGTGGGTGAGATGATAAGAAGGTGGGAGGAAAAGAGAGGTGGGAGGAAAAGAGGTGGAAGATGAAAGGGGGGGATGAGATAGAAATGGGAATGGGATAAAAATAAACGGAGGGCGAGATGAAAGAGGATAAGGACGAGGTGAAAATATAGATGAGATGGAAAGGAAGAGGGAAACGGAAAAGAGGTAAGGTGAAAAGATGGGTCAGATGAAAAGGAGGGGTGAAGAAAAGGAATGGTAAGATAAAATGAAGTAATGGAACAAAATATAGTATTAGAAAACCCTTTTAATACTTGACTCGCAATACAATTATTAAATTATATCCTCGTTCACATTTTCCTACTTATAGAAGCCAGATGTTGGAACTTATATTCCAGTTAAGTACTTGTACAATCTGCTTCTATTCCCAGAGCCTAATCCAGCTTGCTCCAAGAGCCAAGTTCAAGCACGCACGCTGAATTGATGCAAAAAGATAATGCTCCTTGCGCCAAACTAATGCACGCTCAATCCATTTCATCATAATCCTCATCTCACATGACAGAGCATTTACTCTGCTGGCACTGATCCAAATACCCCTCTTCCTCTTCCTTCCCCAGAACGTTCTGTCGCTTCTGGCCAGTAACTTTGATGTGGTGCTCGCCTTCGACATGCCACCATTTGAGTCGTTGGATCATATGGCCGTCTGTCTCATCGGTGCTGATCGTCCACTTCCCTGCTGAGACCTCGATCTCACATTGGTCTTTTGGGAAGTGGAATTCGGGGAGGAAGATCTCGGTCGGTGCGTGTTCTTTGCTAGGTTCGTGGGCATGGAGACTGAATGAGAAGATGCAATTGCGGAGATCAAATCCAGAATGGAGTATCTTTCCCACGGTTGTAATTGGTGAAGGGCGGACGTATGCCTCGGCGGCGCGATAGCCAGGCGCGTTTCTGAGTTCGGGTGCTTCGTCGGCCGTCTTTGAAGAGATAGAGGGGGTCTTGAGGTTCTGCCTCAGGTTACCCGGGTTTACACCCAGCTCGTCAGAGAGCTCCCTCTTCATACTGGCTCCGGGCTTTTGAACAAGGCTGGTCGTGGATGCGTTCCCAGGTGTAGGGGGAACGCTAGAAAGTGGCAGAGGTCGATCATCCAGAGAGAAAATGGACAAATCTTCCCCGTTCCATTGATCACCCAGGTGATGTTTGTTCTGCTCTAATTAGGAGTTATCCATATATTGAGGTAGAGATCACTTACCTCAGACATGTACAGCCAAAGGGTGTAGCCAGCCATCTGACTACCTTCAATAGCAAAGTGATTCGCATCCATGGCGCCAGATTGGCTGGAATAGTCTCCGGTCTTGTATGCATATTGATCATCCATGTCGTAAGGAATCCCGAATTCGGTCAAAACGCAAGGGTGATTGCCCATATAATCTATTCCTTCTTGTCGAATTGCCGATAATTGGTCTTTGAAACAATTCCGAATTGCAGTTTCTCCAATTTTGACAGCGAAAGCGGGAGTCAAGTATCGCCCTCTCAAGATACCAAAAACATCAACATTCCAGTAACGATTCCATTTCTTGGTCATAAGAGTGACTCCATCATAGTAATGGGGTGCGTAAACCATCTTGGCGTCATCATCTTCGGTACCCTTGATCGATGGAGGAATCTCTAAAACTGGAGGTTGGCAGAAGAGGATGGAATCCTTGTGATAGCTTCGAATGGCATCTCTGTACTTCCGATAGTGGTCCATGAAGTAGGTATTGGTGAATTGCTCGTAGTCGAGAACCTCGCCAGTCCGTGGATTCTTCTTGAAGTAGTCCTTTTTCAAGAGTGTGTCCGTGCTCGGGTCCCAAACCCCATGCTGAGCCCATACGCACTCCCCAAGCTTCCATCCAGGATCTCGTTTATATCCGTATCTTGACTCGTCATAAGTGGCGGGCAGCCATGCACTTTCTCCTTGGGGATCCACCAAGACTCGACCTGACTTATAAGGACCCATCCCTCCAAAATCCCACGTATCTATCTCACATGCTCTACCCGAGCCCGTCAGGATAGCTTGCCATGCAGTTGGACTGGTGCCCTTTTGTAGCTTTTGCTCGCTAGGTATCACTGTAATGTCGGGCCACCCAACCAGTCCACGGTTTGGCTCATTCATGCTCTCATAGCCAATAACAACCTCATCTTCCAGGTCCCCAGCCTCGTGTATTCGTTTAGCAAGGTGTGCCACAGCATTGACAAAGTGGTCCTGCAAATAGTCTTGTATATTCTTCCCGTCGATTATGCATTTAGGTGTGAAGTCTCGGCCTGCAAAGAACATTGTAAACATTGCTTGGCATGCCAGCCGAGTATAATTCGTCGACCATATCATCTTAGGAAAGTTCTCGGGCTCCGGGTATGTGTTGTGTACGAGAGCAGCTTCTGTTGCAGCAAAACTTTGGGGATTCAGCCCGCAGGCATAAACCGTCCACATTGGAGCACCAGAACCTCCGGAGAATCTCGACCACTATAAAAATTTGTTAGCAAGAATAGGATATGGTAACACAAAGGACACGTACGACATCCTGATGAGGGTCCATGAAGATATAAAAGCCATAATCTTTTGCCAGCCTTAGAATTTCAATGGTGTGCTGGATCCATTCTTCGTCATATATTCCTGGGCCCGCCGACTCAATTGCTTCCCAGGTGAACACGTATCTGATGGTGTTGTAACCCCAGCGTTTTAATCGAGAGAAATGGAGGTGTGCGTCTTCTCTCGGGAATGGTCGAGAATGGAAATTGACATTGTCCCCGTCGAAGAAATCCTCGGGAACGTGAGAGGGCTGGTCTGGATTGCTTGGGAACTTGGCATCTCCCGCAACGTTGATCCCACGCAGCGTAACCTGTCTGCCGTGGGAGTCGCGGAAATGGCCGTCCTCAATTGTGAGTCTCAGGGGGGACATTGTAGAGAGTGGTGAGTTCCAATTTGGATTCCAACAACTAAAAGCCTTGCTAATGGGCCTTTGATATGTTCGAGAGCTTCTCGACAGGATGCGGCCGGCCAGAGCGGGTACTCTAGTCGTGACAAGGCTCATGTAACCGAAAGCTTAGTATCAATGACGCTATTGAATCCTCGTACAGAACTTCAACTTTCGAGGTTTCAGGTCATCTACGGCTCTGGCTGGCGGAAAAGGGAGTCATTGGATTTTGTAGGACATAGGAATAGGTGAGATTGACGAAAGGAGGAGACTCCAGGTTATATATGCTGGATCAAACGACGTCTGGAATTAAGTGAAGCTGCTGAATAACCCCAGCTGTGGCGTTGAGAAAGGAGGTGATTCGTACAGAGGTGTCGATACCCGAAGATTAACCGTCGCGTTGCAGAATGGGGAACAAATTCCGACAGGGGTCAGGGCGGGGATCCCAGAAACACACAAGGCTGTCACCAAACTTTAGAGGCATAATCGACATCATCACAAAATTCCCAGCTGATTAGCTAATTCTACGTCTGCTCTCTGCTGAGCCCAGATATGCCAGACATCGAGGCCTTTGAATCATGTCAGGACCCAAGGCAGCGCTGAAGGCAATCGGCGCCGCCATCAAGTCCCAGAAATATGATGATGCCGCCCAGGAAGCCCAGAAACTGCTGGCTGCAGACCCCAAGAGCTACCAAGCGTGAGTTATCCTTTGCAAAGCTAGAAGGCACTTTCTGCTACTGTATTACCATTACAGCTTGTTGCCAATACTCAGCTAATTCGCCCAAGGTCGCTCTTCCTAGGATTCGCACTCAACAAACAAAACAAAAATGCAGATGCCGAAAAAGCATACGAGTCCGCAACTAAGCTCAAACCATCCGACCCCCAAGCATGGCAGGGCCTCATTCAGCTCTACGAGAAGCAGGGTAGTGAGAAGTTGGAGCTATATCAGAACGCGGCTTTGAGGTTAGCAGAAATCTACCAAACCACGGACGACAAGTATAAGTGTCAAGTTGTCATTGATTCATTCATCGGATTCGCAAAGAATCAAGGCACACGGCTACAATTTAAGAAAGCCCAAGAGATTATGTTGCCAACGAGTCCCATCTATGATTACCTGGAAGGTCGAATTCCACACCCGAGCCACACATACCAGATTATGGCCCAGATTACTGAATTTGAGGAGAAAGAGCGTATAAATAAAGATATTGGCGAACGACGAACCAGACTTGGGGCGAAAATTGGACAAGTCACAGTCGAGGTCAAACGCGAGGTGTTACGAGACAGTGATTTGGAACAATTATACGAGAAAATCATTGACTGGAGTAACGATGATGAAATTCGACGTCAATATGAAGAGAAACTTCTCCAAAGATGTCTCGAAGCCTTGACTGTGCTTCCACCTGGAGAGCAAAAGGTAGAAAAACGTAATAAAGTTTTGAAACTGGCCAACGATATGGTTATTATCAAGCATCCTTACAGACTGGCATGGGATATCGCAATCGAATGGAAAGACCCCGAGAATATTCAAGAGTTAGATGTGAATATCTTGCGAGAATATTGCATGGCATTTCCTACTAGTGGTCTGGCTCAAGTTCTTCGCGGGTTTTTGAGTAGCGAAATATCTCCATTTCCAAAACCTCCGCCTCCTCCTGCTGCTCCGACCGACACGACATCAGACGAAAGTGAAGACGATGAAGATGAGGGTGGCGGGGTCTCTCTCGATGGGCCTGCACTTCTCGAGGACCGCTTGCTTATCATGACTGAAGGAATGGCAGACTCAGGAAAGTCAATTCTTGCTCATCGACTGATGGGAGAATATTATCAGTTCCTTGAGGAGTACGAGAGTGTAGTGGAGCTCATGCGAAATGGGCGTCGATTGGTCACGGAAGAGGCGAACAAGATTGGTCTGAAGTTTGAAAACTCTTCCGAGTCAATGACTGCTCTCCTCGCCACTGCCTTGGTCTTTTACCAATCGCCAAAAAATCACCCCGAGGCCAAGAATCTATTCGATGAGCTGCTCGCCCGCAATCCTACCTCGACGCCTGCCCTGATCGGTGTTGGACTCATTTACGAAAAAGAGGAAGACTACCCAGCTGCCATTGACTTCCTTGAACGCGCCCTCAAAAGAGACTCGAATAATGTTCGGATGAAGACAGAATCTGCGTGGGTCAAGGCGCTGAATGGCGACTATGCTCAAGGCAAAAATGAATTAGAGGATTCGATATCCAAGATTGATGCTAAGGATCCGAAAATGCGAGAACTACTTGCTCAGACTCAATATAGGATCGGAGTCTGCCTTTGGAATATCGATACCTCGAAAGTAGCTAGGAAAGATAGGAGTGGCGCTTACTCTTACTTCTTGGCTGCTTTGAAAAGCAATCTCAATTTTGCACCTGCGTACACAAGTCTCGGAATATACTATGCTGACTACTCGAAGGATAAGAAGAGGTCCAGAAAATGCTTCCAGAAGGCATTCGAGTTATCCTCTTCCGAGGTTGAGGCGGCCGAACGTTTAGCCAGAATATTTGCGGAGCAAGGAGAATGGGAACTTGTCGAAGTAGTCGCTCAGCGAGTTGTCGATTCCGGCAAAGTAAGACCGTCGCCTGGATCGAAGAAGAAGGGTGTCAGCTGGCCATTTGCTGCACTGGGGGTGGCAGAATTAAACAAGCAAGAGTACGCGAAGAGCATTGTTTCCTTTCAATCAGCGCTCCGGATTACACCAAGTGACTATCATTGCTGGGTTGGACTTGGTGAGAGTTACCACAATTCTGGAAGGTATATTGCCGCAACCAAAGCATTTCAACAAGCAGAGAAATTCGAGCATGAAGTTGAACAACGGAAATCTGGCGAGACTTGGTTTGCAAAACACATGCTAGCCAATGTCAAGCGCGAACTCGGTGACTACGACGAAGCAATTGAGGGATATAAAGCAGTACTTGAAGGGCGGCCAGCTGAATTCGGGGTTGCGATGGCATTGATTCAAGCATTGGTGGAAAGTGCCTGGGACAGTATCGAAAAGGGTCTGTTTGGGCACGCTGTTCGTCGCGCCACGGAAACAATCGATGCGGCTCTCGATCTTGTTGAAACCCGATCTGATGCGTTTAACCTGTGGAGAGTAGTGGGAGATGCTTGCTCCATTTTCACATGGGTGCAAAGTCACATCTCGCATTTCCCGCATGCAAAAGTCAAACAGCTTTTACAAACAGGGGACGATAAAAGTGCCTATAGCGTCTTCGACGACGTCGATGGTGTTGGAGTGGATATCGCCTTTGCGAACGGACTCTATTCTGCTGACGAAGAAGATGGACTAAACCTTACCCGATGCTTCCAGGCAGCCATTCTTGCCCACAAGAGAGCTATCCATGCTTCAACACATGATATGCATGCTCAAGCTGTTGCATACTACAACCTGGGCTGGGCGGAACATCGAGCTCATGTTTGCGTTGGTCCTGACCTCAAGAAGAAATCTACGAGGTATCTGAAAGCAGCTGTGCGTTGTTTCAAAAGATCTATCGAGCTTGAAGCAGGCAACTCTGAATTCTGGAATGCGCTTGGTGTTGTTACAAGCGAACTGAACCCTAAGGTTGCTCAGCACTCCTTTGTCAGAAGTCTCTTCTTGAACGAGAGAAGTGCTCAAACCTGGACGAATCTTGGAACTTTATACCTCTTGCAGAATGATTTTGGCTTGGCAAACGATGCATTCACACGTGCTCAGTCGAGTGAACCGGATTTTGCTCATGGTTGGGTAGGCCAAGGATTACTTGCTCTCTTGATGACAGGAGATACAAAGGAAGCAAACCTACTATTTACACATGCCATGGAGATATCCGAGTCGTCTTCGTTAATCACACAGCGGCAATACGCCCAATCTACCTTCGATCAGATCCTTGCCTCTAAGACACCGTCGAGTATTACGGAGCTTGTCCAACCTTTGTTTGCACTCAATCAGCTGCAGTCCATGGCTCCTGCAGATCTTTTGTATCAACATCTCTCCACATTGTTTCTGGAACGAATCAACGACGTTCCCTCTGCCGTGGCAGCGTTGTCCAATATCTGCACAACAGTTGAGGCTGACTACGAGATCACAGAGTCTCCTTCCTCATTATCCCGATTTGCTCTTGCAAAGGCAGATCTTGCTCGATCTCAACTATCTGCTGGCTCATATGCAGAAGCTATCGATAATGGAGAGACAGCTCTTCAACTCAGTGCCGACGACGCAGGGAGTGAACTCTCGGCAGAAGCACGCCAGAAATGTAGGCTTTCGGCGCACCTCACAGTCGGCCTAGCCCACTATTACTCCGAAGAACCAGAAACAGCTCTACAGTACTTCCTACCCGCCCTCGAAGAGTCTAATGGAAATCCAGATGCAGTCTGTCTACTAGCCCAAGTTCTGTGGGCAAAGGGCGACGAAGATTCCCGCAACAAAGCTCGAGACCATCTCTTCGACTGCGTGGAAACTCACCCTCAGCACGTCCAGTCCATCCTCCTCCTCGGCATCATCACCATCCTCGACCAAGACATCGAGAGTCTCGAAGCCGTAACTGCTAGCCTTCAAGACCTGCGCGCTACTAGCACAATCAGTGATCGCGAACAGGGTCAAGTTGGTGAGGTGTTGCGCGCTATTGCAGCACTATCCGGCAACAGCAGTGAAAAGGAGGTCTTAACGGAGATTCAGACCGATGTCTTCCTGCACCCTGGCCTTCCTCATGGTTGGGGGAGATTGTCTGAGATCGAAGGTGATAAGTATGCAGCAGAGATGGCGCTGAAGACGGCGCTGAAGGCTGTTCCTCCTATAGGTGAGCTGGAGGCTGGGGATCTAGCCAGAGCGTTTGGCGGGACGGGAAGGGCGGGAGATGCGCAGAGGGCAGTTATGGTTGCGCCTTGGGAAAAAGAAGGATGGGTGGCGTTGAGTGACATTTTGGGTAGACGGGAATGAGGAAGGGAATTGGAGTCTGTGTGTAATAGATGGAGAGTGATGATGAGTGATGATAAGGTGATATGAAAAGTTAAAGATCCTAATCTGATGCTGTAGCATCGAATATTGTGGTACTTGCTGCAACGTGCATATTTGATATTGGCTGGATCTATCAACTTGCAAGTGCAACTGCAACTGCATCTTCTCTCTGCCTTTATTGTTCCCGAGTTTCCTACTTCAAGTTCAAAAGATAATTATCTGTTCTTTCGCTCTCAAGAGCATTAGAACCAAAAGCGTTCCCTGGTTTGTGCAAGTCCAAGAACCTGCATTTAATAAGCTTGGTGATTCACAATCTTTTTATTAGAGGCAATCGACACGGAGTAGGTTTTGCACCAGCAGCAAAAGCCATGCCAACCCCCGCAGATTTGAAGTCCTGCAACCGCAATCCCTCTATCAGAAACCCATGTTCGTACCCTACAGGGTTTTCATTTTCGGAGCCAAATAACGCTAGTTCCTACACATGAGGCTCAGTACGTGCCTGTGTATTTGCAAGTGCGAATCTTACCTTCCGAACACCGAGATTCTTTTCCATTCAATCAATCTCATATTCATAGTGTGAGAAACCAGGCTGGATCCTTGCCGAAATTGTGGGAGTTGAACAAGACAAATATACGATGTTGTAAGCCATGCAGTGCAATAAAAATTGCACATCAGCAACTGAATGTGCATGAGAGCTCAACCTTTGGACCTTTCTAAAATATTGAGATAGACAACTTACATATCATACACGCTCTCTCTCCCTCTCTTTCTGTCGCGACTATCCCCTATGCAATGGCCCTTCTCCCTTTACTCTCTCTCTCTCTCATTGCCAGTTATCTTTTAGGAATCGGGGGAGGCAACATCTGGCGGTGGATGGCAATTAGGCCCTCCCGTTGAAGTTGAGCGGACCTCTCCTGGCGCTTATCATAATCAAGTTTCCAGTTCGTACAAGGAAGACATTGCTCTGTCTTCTCATACATTATTGGTTTGAGCCTTGGATCACCATTAGGGAGATGTTGGAATCCACAGTCAGGGAACGGGCACCTGAGTGTCCTGCCAATCACAAAGCCTTCAAGAGGATGGGAGCAGGCGTAGCGTGCTATTATTAATTTGCCACACATCTTGACGGTTGATGAGGTTGATTAAAGCTCGAGACTGTGCTTGTTTATTCTTGTGTTTTGAAGTAGAACTGCAGGAATGAGAGGGTACCTCGAGAAAGATCACTTCCCTGACTTAATAAGAAGCTTTCGTTGTTATTCCGTGCACAGTTCCTTGGGAATTGAGTCTTTCACTCTTCTCCCCGCATTATATTCTACTATCTTTTACTTCTGAATTACTACCCCGAAATGTCACCCTGAAGTATTCCCATGAGCCGAACTGATGTTTCTCTTTGCAGTTTCTGTTCTGCCCCTGATAAAGAGAAGATTCATGTCCTCCATTGCGTGATCTGTTTCTTTGAGGACGCAATGAAAGCCGTGGTATTCACAGTTCTTTGCCGCACTACACTCACAAAATGAGATTGTTCTAGGGAACAATTCAGTTGATGGCTCTCTGATGCAAAGCTGTACCGCAGTTGAAAGGGCGAGTTGCTACTTAGTGACCTGCTTAATTGCACTCACTTGAGGGGCTACTTAATTTGAATGGAGATAGAGGGGTGGTGATTCGAAGGAAGACGGAGAACAGGCTGTCGAGGGTACTACTGTTCTCTGACATGCAACTGAATGTATTTAAACAATGCATTTCGAGAGCATCTACCTTTCTGAAGCCAGAATTTTCTGCAAACTCTATTTTTCTGCATTCTCTATATTAGCCCCGTAAAACCCACCAATACCTGCAAGGTCACAGGAGGCACTGAGGATTCACAAGCTTTGATTTGAGTTGGTAAAGCAACGTATGTTTTTTTTTATTTTCAAGCAAAATGCCATGCCTCTCTAATCCTAGAACCTAAGCCCTGATCACCAAAATCCTTGTTGGTACAAAATAACACACCTCCAAAGCTGAAGATGTCAAGATCCTATAATTCGATGTTTAGTATTTCGTATCGTGCTAGTGCATGGGTTGATGTGAATCATACCTTTCCTAGCGCCAAGATTCTTGTACTTGCAATCAACTTTTACCTCGTAAAACCAAAGCCATGCAGGAACCATGCCAAAATGCAAGCCAAGTTGTAGAATTTGCACTGCCAAAGTAGAAAGGTCGTACACGCTCAGACTCCTGACGCCGATACCCTTGTCGATGCACTCCATTCTCTACTCTTACACCTAAAAACCATGCGAATGAGTTGATAATTGATAGTACACGCTAAGTGCGAAAACCTTGCAGCCAACCGGAAATAGATGCGAATAGCTCGAGTGACTGAATGTCGAAACTTGAATATGCGAAAAGAATTCCAAGTGCTGAAGCAAAAAGTTGCACAAGTGAAGACTCCTGACGCCGATATTCCTGCCCTTGCAGTTGAATTCGTACTCATACGCCCAAAAGCTATGCAAAGTAGTCGAATGACTGAATCGTATGCGCCGAGTGCGAAAACCATGTGTGAAAGCCCAAGAGAAGGGAAAAGCAGAAAACAGATAACTGCCAAAATGCAACAAATATCAAAACCCGAGGGTTTGAAATGATGGAGGGTTTTGACTTACTTGCTATACAACTCCAAGATAGGGAATTTAGCTCCTCCTACCTTTCTAGGCTTTGCCTTTACCTTTGCCCTTGCTTATGCCGCTACCGCTACCGCTTCCTCTGCCGCCACTTTTCCCCCGATCATCACGAGACTTTCCTTTATGGCTACTTCCTCCCCCTCCCAATGCTTTGTTCAAGGCTTTCTGCATATCCGCCAACTGGGTAGGATTGCTAGGCCGTCTCTGGCACGCCTCGCATCTGTCTTCTACGGTCCGCGCTGGGGTGCTCTCCGGTAATTCCATCAACGCTGCTGTGCCGAACAGACAGGCGTTATCTTTCAGAAGCACACATTCTACGTGTTCCCATGTGTGGTGTCCGCAGATATTGTGTATAGCACGGCGTCTTCCACACATATTTATGGAAATGTTAGTAAGGTAGTATGTTGATTTGGAAGAAGGATATGTCGTCAAGGGCAGAAGTTGCAAAGTTTGAACCAGTAGTCTCTGATCTTAGACTTGTTGAAGGTATTTGAGAGAACAATCGTTAGTATTTGTGTTGGTAAGTTGAAGAAGAAAAAGGCTCCTCCAGGAAAAATGTGCATCCTTAAATAGACGAGGAGTTGCGTTGTTAATTTGTCATAGAGTGCCTTGAAAACTCCATATCTCAAGTGTTATTCAAATCAGCATCATCATTATTCCCTCCCTGCATGAAGTTCTGTCATCTTTGGCTCCTGAATCTCTCCCCACTGTGAATGTAGAGTATCCACATGAGACAACCTGGTTTTTTTTTTCTTTTGCATTTTCTGTCCCCCCCCTATAAACAGAAGCTTCATGTCCTCCCCTCCACTTCCTGAATGCCATTCTTAGCAGCTCTGCAATTCTACCTCCCGTGAATACAGGTGGAATTTAGTCAACACTTCCCAAATCCCACATAACTTCACAATAAGCCGATTCAAGTCTCTCCATTGCCTGGCTATTCAATCTTCCCTCTTCCTCTAAACGCCTTTCTTGATGCAGGTTTCCTCGGAGGCGTCGTGGGAGGTGCCGGTTTCCCAGCCTGACAATCGGGACATTTCCCCTTCTCTGATGTAAAGCTTTGGGTAGAAGTTTGGAACCTGAAGGGAGGTGGTAGAATCCACAGTCGGAGAATTGACAAGTAAATTTTTCGGGCTGGTGGTGGTAATGATTGCACTCTTCGTATTTGATTGTGAGGTCCCCGCACATCCTGGGAAATCGGGAGTGAGGGTTTCCAGGTTTGAAGAGGGGATGGTTGAGCGGACTTGGAAGATTTATTTTGAGTCCATTCTTGGTATTTGGGATGGTGAGAGAAAGGAATCTTGCCAATTAATCCATTTCTAGAGGTGTCATTATCTTCGAATGCACCGGCGTAGGTTCACGAATTTTCTCAGTCTTTATTCACCCCATCGCTAGCTTTTTCTCGTTCCACAAAAAAGATTATGGCATTCTTCCCCCAATTTCACTAGTTCCTTCTCGTCTATGTGCACCGGACCTGTCACTGTTCCGATTCTGCGCCGAAACTTCCATCTCCTGCCTCGCCCCCTGAAAACCACTCTTAATGGTACCATCTCTAAAGTGAACAACTCGTTCGTTTCCACAACCAATAAGTGACGAACTCTATGTGCTACCTTATGATGTGAACATCTATTATCACAAGTATTCATACGCTTTCAAGCCTTCAGCAAACCTCTCCGGATAAATTATTTTCTATCAATCCAATCTCACGTTCCCCAAGTCGAACTTGAAGAGTTCGCAAAGGTTCCGATGGTCTGCTTACTAGAAGGATCTCAATGTGCCGAGAGCTTTTGGGACATTGAAGTGAGTTAAAAAAAAATGAGGGGAGCTCGAAGATTCAATCTCTAAATTGGATATAATGTCAAATTCGCGAGCTATTTCGTAAGTTTTGCTCAAAACTTTGGCCTGAAGGTCAGGAGTAATATTTGGCAGGGCATGAAGGAGAGAAAAGTGAAGGGAATGCGACACACGCGCCTAGCGATCTGCATCAAAACGCGTCGACCTTTTTTTTCCCCAAAGATCTGATGAGACGAAAATAATGAATGAATTGTAACGTGGTATCACATAAGCCTCTTCATATCAAGGAGTTGCACTTGATCGCTCCCAAACTCTACAACGGTTCAAAGTCACAACATCTGAAATGGTTATTTCTGAAGCTATTCAGAACTTGCGACGTGCAACAAAATACGTTGACCAGCAAGGCGGTGAGGATCCCTTCAGAACTCTAGATAAGGGATAAAAGTTCAACTAGAGCTTTCGCTTGAGGAGATGCCCAGATTTTGATAACATAGTGATCAACGTTTGCCTGACAGTCCCATGAAGTATATGAAGAATAGCCATAGGCTTGGTAAGGGGTGTTGCCACATCGTCAAGGACAGTCTACTCGGCCAAGTGGAATCCACCGCCCACGGTGACCCTGTTCAACGCGAGTAAAAAGCTTCAGAAAATATGACCGCACTTGCCCTCCATCTCCATGAAGCCTATAAACGCGCGATATTGTACCTAGCACTCAAACCCAGAAATAAAATTGAAAAGTAAGTGGTTAGTGTATTCCGCACCTCCAATGCTAACTCATCGGCATATAAATTGCCCTACCATGGCCCTGCTGGCCGTGAGAGCGAATTAGAGAATAAATGCTGCCACATTCCGTTTCTTCCATTCCTGTTAGTGACATGGAAACAACATTTTCGTCCTCGCGGACATTACTTTGCCAGAAAAGAGTCTATTTAGTTGGGTTTTTATTCAGCAGAGGAAGTAAACAAACCCCCTTTTAGCCTTGGGTGTCACATGATCACAGCCACTGAGGCCAAGCTATGTAGATACATTTTGCGTTTGAACAACCTGACCAAAAATGGACTTTAAGGCTTTAACACTTTGATCTCCGAGGCCGTATTTAAAGTGGCGAAGGTCTGGTCGCAAGGTTGCCTAAGTTGCCACCGCGAAGAGCTTGTTTTGCCACGTGATTAGTGCACAGCCACTGTGGCACCCGCTAAACTCAATCTAGCAGTACTAATGACGCTACAGGCGATCGACCCCTCTATCGAACAAGATTTCCTGAACATTTCTTGCCTACCTGCACACGACCAACCTTCTCTCAGTAAATCTATTCATAAATTTGTGGAAACTCAAGGTCCCTTCTGGTATCTTAGAGAACATATACTCCTAGAATAACGCGCTTCAAGAGATGTTTGTCCTCAGGAATGGTAAGTCTCCAATTTTTTGTTTGTTAAAGAAATAACACCGCCCCTCGTCGCGTCAGCAAGTGCAAGCGCGACCCTTTGAACCTCCTTTTGAGCAGTGCTAATATACCGTGCAGTGGGTAAGCTGATCTTCGGCGATACCTCCAAGGAATCTTTGGTAGAACTACCACAAGGGCAACTTTATCTTGTCCGACCACTTTCGCCGAAGGGATATTCAGAGCTCATCTTCAAGGACGCCGCAGCGAGGATCCGACGAACGAACCAAGAATACCAATACCAGCTGGTCATACAGCGGGCATACGAAGAAGGCGAGGAGGATCTGGCGGACGACGAAGACGGTGAAGACCCAGAACTCGCTGCATTGGCTGCCGAACGAGACGAAAAGACATTCCTGCTTGACGAGGGTCTACATTTCAGATCAGAAATTCGGGAAGGTGGAGAGAAGGTTCTGGCCTGGAGAGATTTGAGTGGGGACGCAGGCGATCTCTACGAATTCGTTTGCGACAACTCGATCGACGACGCTCAAGTCCAGCAGTTTGAGATCACTGCTGTCCACTGTCAATACGAACGAAAGCACCGCAAGAACTACAATACAGCGTCAGAACAAGACCTTGCAGAGTTCGCTTTCGAGGGTGAACAACCCATACCCCGTGCGAGTCCTACACACAGCCCCATCGCTCTGTCGCCTTTGGGTACAATGCCAGCACCGTCGGCAACACGGAATACTGCTAATTCGGCACTGAAGAGGGAGAGCACACCCACGAAGGCTTCTCACAAGACTCCTGTCAAGGACGAGACTCCCACGGCAGCACCACCAGTCGCTACACACCCAGATTTGAGGTCTGTCTTAGCAGTCGAGCATGCAGAACTACATCTATTTGACTTCCAATCAGGAGCCTTCATTCTGCAGGATCCGAACGTCGAGGCCACAGTAGCTGAAGTTGGGACTTGGAAATATTGGCTACAGATCTCGAGCGAAGATAAGGACTGGCTTGGTCAAGAAGTCATTGCTGACATCAATCCAGTATTCAACTTCGAATACTTGTCCTTCATCTTCAACGCATACACGCCGAATGGTGATGCATATTCATGGCTGCTTCGATTCAAAGACCAGGAGACCGAGACTCGATTCCAAGAGGGTTTGATGCAGGCATTATGGGAGCAGTTGAATGAGATCAAGTGGAACAAAAACAAGGAACAAGAGCGGGATTACGTTCTCGAGGCCTTCCAAGATCTAGCAATGAATGACGCTCCGGAGGACGAGGAGGAGGAAGAAGTGGAGGAAGAGGTCGAAGATGATGGCCAGAGAAGCGAGCATTACGACAGCGACGAGGAAGAGGACGATGTGGTCACTCGAGATGATGACGGCAACGTCAATTCGCAACTTGCGGTTGGCTATAAGCATGATCGATCCTTTGTCGTCCGTGGGTCTAAGATTGGTGTTTTCAAGCACACGCCAAACAATAATCTCGAATTCTCAACGAATATTTCGAAGGTCGAGACTCCGAAGGGAAAGCTTTTCAGCCCCAAGAAGGTCATGCTTCATGCCGAAGATACGAACATGATCCTCCAAAATGAAGCTGATCCAAACTCTCTCTACCGTATGGATTTGGAGTACGGTAAAATTGTGGATGAGTGGAAAGTTCATGACGATATTCCAGTCAATACCTTTGCACCAGAGAGCAAATTCTCTCAGATGACTGGCGAACAGACCTTCCTCGGTCTATCTCGAAACGCTCTGTACCGCATCGACCCTCGTCTCGCAGGCAACAAGCTGGTCGAGTCAGAACTCAAACAATACGTTTCGAAGAACGACTTTTCTGCGGCCGCCACAACTGACAAGGGTTATATTGCAGTTGCCAGCAATAAAGGTGATATCCGCATGTTTGATCGTCTCGGTATCAACGCGAAGACCCACATTCCAGCCCTCGGAGAACCCATCATTGGTCTTGATGTTAGTGCTGATGGCCGTTGGGTGCTTGCAACCTGTCGCACCTATCTCTTGCTCATCGATGCTCTCCAGAAGGAGGGCAAGAACGAGGGCAAACTTGGCTTCGAGAAGTCTTTTGGCAAGGATTCGAAGCCTCAGCCACGTCGTCTGGGCCTAACACCTTCCCACGTTGCACAATTCCAACACGAGACTGGAGCACCATTATCATTCACACCCGCTCGATTCAATACTGGAGAAGGCTTGTCAGAAACCTCTATCATTACCGCCACTGGTCCATTCATCGTCACATGGAACATGAAGAAGGTTTTGAGAGTCAGCAAGGACCCTTACAGCATCAAAAGATATGCTGAGGAGGTTAAGGCTGACAATTTCAAGTATGGGAGCGACAAGAATGTTATTGTGGCGTTGCCCAATGAGGTCAATATGGTTGCGAAGCAATCGTTCAAGAAGCCAACCAGAGAAAGCATTGCTACTCCAGCTAGGATCGGCGGAAGTAGTCTTGGTGGGCGAAGCTCCGGTAGAGTTGGGAATCGAGACAGTGCCAGATACAAACTTGGAAAAGACGATGTGGTCAACTCTCCCTATTGAACCTAATAATTTATGTTTCCTACACGACTTCATGATATCGGGCGTTTTGGGTTCTTTCTAGTCAGATGGATGGCGGAAATAGCAAGCTCTCTGGATTCTTCATAATGATGGCTGGGTCACATAGTGCCGCTGAACGTGTCAGCATTAGTCGCACTTCATGTAGTTAGCAGAGAAATACCAATACCCCCTTTCACTTCTATCTCAAAGTTCAAACCTTGTACCTTGTGATCTTCAAGATTAATGTTTGATTTCAAACGCTTTCGTCTGAAGTTAATGTTTTGTTGCCATATTTTCCTCTGAATGAATTTTTCATCCTAAGAACATTTCATCTGAACAAATTATCTCGACCAAACAAGCCAGCTATTCACTCCTAGAAGAGAGACACATAATATTCTGAGAAAATGGTCAAAGAATCGAAATACGTGCAGGGTCTTTTCTTCCTACCAAGGTTTTAGGTTTAAAAGAATTCCAGACTAGAAAATCCTAAGCCATTTGAGGCTTCAAGCAGCCTTGTAATATTACCAGGAATTTATCTACCTAAGTATTACTATATTGCCCGGGCGCTAAATCTAAAGCTGGCGAAAGATCTGTATATCCTGATGCCTATCCAAGATATCCGATGAAGACTGAGTCAATGATTATTTGATTTAACTCCTTAATGTTACGAAAGTAGAAGACAAAAGGTTCTTACTATCCGAGTTAGTGACGATAATTTGATCACAGGACACAGGCATTGCAAGCAGCTATTCGTATGCCCTCTTCCAATCTCGGTCTAGAATTCATCAGCACTGCTTATCGATTCTCTTCTATAATTGGTAAATTCACCAAGCGAGCATATCTCCTATGACATCTCAGCCACTGAGCAGCTTGTGCAAAGTCCTCGGCAATGTACCTTGAATGAACCATTCCCGTCATCAAGATATGTTTGAAGATCGAAGATGAGAAGACCAATTGAGCCTCCATTGGCACTCGGTAGAAATTGCACCACCTCTCGACCGCGTGAAGTATTCTATTGATTCTTCTGGAATTGCGGTCTGCACAAATTTCACCATCCACACCCTGTCTGGGCGAATAAGAAGCCACAGAAATTCTCCTTCATCGACTTTTAGCAAGCATGCTGGAAGGAAGCGATCACTTTGAATTTTAGTGTCCGAGGACATGTTACAATGGCCTCTCATAAGAAATTAATATTGTGGAAGTGAAGGATGTTTTAACGAAGAGACCTTAATGCCCGCTTTGCCCCGCCTTTCCGAGGCCTGCACAAATTTCCGCCAAAGCCGAGGAAAAGGAATCAAGAAGACGACAAAGTCTAAGACTAATTGAACAACTACTTTCTATTGTTAACTAGCCGCCGTACTGTACCTGAACGACATGTTGGGGAAGTCTCGTATGTATCGATCAGATGAAGGCACCATCGGAAGCTTGCGTACCCAATTCCAGAAACATATTGCGGGATCTGGCGGGATTCCCACAATTCGAAGCTGGAAAACCCCCAAGTTTTGCCAATTGGGCCACATCCCCTTTTACCCCTATTCAAAATAAGCGAGGTCGCTACCGATGCCGAACGATCGCCAGAACAGTTACCTTCTTCAATATATTTCATCTGGATATCTTCTAACAGCCTCGACAACAAATTTTCACACTCCACACATTCCCTGGCGTCTTTTACCATAACATTTCTCAACTCCCAAACTGAGCTTGTCATTGCTTCAGGCAAGCTTTGCCACGTTCTGAAAATTTTACCGGCTGCAGCTCTTGGCAGTTCTTCTGAAATCTGATGAGTATTCTACCAAATATGCCTTTCCTTATTCATAATTCAATTCGCCATCACAAAATGTGCTTGGATCTTGGAAAAGACAGGAGTGATCAGATGAAACTTCTCCATGCAAGGGGGGAAAAGCCGCTGAAATCAATGGTGAAAGAGATCGATCTTCATCTCCTTGTATGTTGAAGTAGCTTTCTAATTTTTAAACACGAGCCAAGTTAGTGATGAGTGTAAGATGAGCGGTTCATATGGAAATATAGACCGAGTCACATAATACAGCTCTTCAACAATCAAAGCCGGTATCAACGAGCCCAAAAGGACTATTTACTTTCTCACAAACACCCATCATTGCTAGAGATGAGGTCATTACGCCTCCAATAATCAATCCCTGTTTTTTAATTTTCAAATTACACTGAAATTTTTGTTCGAAACTATCTGAACAAAAGAGCCATCCATCACCAAGTGCTGTTATTTCTGGCCCACTGCCGATCATTCTCAAAGTATCACTCAGTACCATCCACACTTGGCCCATGCAGTATGAACACCAGTTGGACAAGCATCGGGCCAATCGTCACAGTAATATTTCTCAGTTGGCAATATGTCATGGGTAACAGATTTCTCACAATGATCAGTATGCGCCATGCTCATCGTACTACTATCCATCGGCAGGTGTTCTTTGTATGCAAGATGCAATTTTCTCCACTATAGTTCACGCATCAGCACTCTCGTTTGCTTCCCTTTCCTTTCAAACAGGGCACAAGGAAGCGAAAAGGAAGTCGTGTTATTCTTACCAGATAGGTGCAATGGAAGAACTTGTACTTCCTCGGTGTCCATAGCGCAAGATGGTCACCACGTAACCACTCTTCTCTCGGTATCTCCTCTTTCGGATTGAGGTCCTCATTGAGATAGAATCGCCATTCCGTTCGATTCAAAAACGAGTTGATGAGGTCCTCCCGATAGCACTCAGGACGCATCCATGCCCAAGTCATGGGATCGAATTTGCAGCCCAGAGCACGAGCCTCTTCAATCGAAGAACCGCAGTGCCCAAATTCATCGCCTGTCGTTGCTACAGACTCTGGCTTCGACTGAATTTGTTCAAGGGAAGACGGGTGGTTGGCCGTTTGCTGATGCGTAGCGAGTTCTTCATGTATTGTTTTCCAGACGACGAAACTCATGCTGTTGATTCTGGCAGAACTGAACGAGACGATGGTCGTGGTGATAAGGGCTAGGAGGAAACAGAGCCAGAGAAGAATGTTGGCGTGTTTGTTCTCTGGTTGGGAGGTGTAGCTCAAGTTGGAGCCGTCATTGTCATCGGGACTCTTTTCGAGGATAGGGTCGTATTTTTCTACGTTCCTGAACATTGGTGAAGCCCGTTGCGTCGCTTTCTCGTAAATCCAGCGAAAATTCATTATGTCTGAACGTTCAGGCCGGGATGATCGAGACTGACACAGAAAAGCTGTTTAGAGACTTGATCGGATTTCATCTCAACCAAGGGAAATGATAGAGAACATGGGATTAGACCGGTGCTTCGTCGCAATTAATGCTCATTCTGACGGGATAATAGTATTAGTCGTCTTGATTACTTGGGAGTAGTCTTCTGAATGGCCAGAGATTACCTTGCAGCTAGTAATCTGAGTTGTTTGACGTCTTTGCTATGCATCGGGCTTCAAGCATGCCATAACGTGGAAGGAAAGTGCAGGAACCCTGTTTAGTTCATACCCATGATACACTCAAAACTTATTCTGAGGACCTTTACGTTGGTATTCTTGATCAACTAAGACCTCGCATCACTACTTGATAGGATCCTGCTAAAGAGCGGATGCAAGACAGTGGAACGGTTGCATACCTTAGCGGCATTGGGGAAACCCGGACCTCTTCCGCTTCGATTTGATCAGCAGTCTTGTGATTTCACTCGCTGTGATAATCACGACTTGGCCATAGTAGAGTGATATAATTCTTTTAGCGCAGAGTTACACGGTCGCCACTTCCAACATGCGCAGAAGGATTTGATTCTTGTTTCGAAAATAAGTGCAGTAGTGCCAATTCAATGCGTGTCAAGAGTGACGATGGCGGCGCTTCCAGCGGCTGTGTATGTTGTGTGTAACCTGCCAAATGTGGAAAGCATGAGTCGTGAACACGAGGCCAGCTATCCAAGACGGGACATAGTTGCGTTCCACTTCCGGAGATTCCGCCACTGATGCTACCTTCTCCGGAATAAAGCTTATGTACAAAATTATTCTAGGGGTGTTCGCTCCCGCACCCATCGCCACCCCCACCATGCCGGCGTTACTCATCCTTGCTTGCATATGCAGGATGGAATGGCGAAAGAGTTGGGCCAGTTGGTCTAAAGTTCACATCCAGGGTGGAGCATCAGGAAAGAGGTAATGAAGAATTCCCGAAACCGGGACTCAATGGAACAGATTTCGGGATCTCGTGTGCTCGCACTCTTGCTAGATGTTCTCTCATTTCTTTGAAGTCGTGCTCTCACTCCCAAGAAGATTGTATTAGACCGTACAATTCTGTTTCTACTTACTCACGATTGGGAGGCCTCAAAATGAAAGTGTTCTACAGATCCATTGTTCAGCTTCTCAGTAATCAGCAGTCACTCTTAACTCGATCGTGTGCCTTCGAGAAAGTCCGAAGCGAAGACTCGTCCTTCGATGAGACCGAAATTGGGGATACAGACGGCTTACTAAATTCTCAGGCTCGTGCAAATGAGAATGGAGCAAGATTTTCATGCACAAACATCAGATACTTGTTATTTCATGGCACTTTAGTCACGTTGTATAGTGTGGCTTTCTTGCTGACTTGGAGACAACAAACCCATGCTCTGCACTGTTCGAAGAACACCAATATCGTTTACTGTAAGTGGTCTGAGTTTTCTGACAAGCTTCCAGAACGAGTTGAGCTTCTACTAACCTTCAAAGCCCCGGCTGAGGAGGCGATTCGTTATCGAGCAACCACTTTCGATGCAGCTCTCCGAATAGATAGTCCCTTCGTTGGACCTCCGAGCCCCGAGGTGGATGCGGCCTGGACCGAGTTGCTATCATGTGAGCCACAACAGAAAAATTCTGAAGAAAGCAGATGTACTGATTGCTGTTTATCTGAAAGACACCAATATTCGCGTGTCTGGCGAAGACCTCCGTCGCATCAATATGTCTTCCATCGCAGTCCCAGGGGAAGAAGACTCGTATTGGGTTGCTCTCAGTGCAATGCATGAACTCCATTGTGTTGTAAGTCAAGACTTTCATATCTTATCATTGGCTGAACAACCACTAGAAACGTCTCCGGCAATACAGCTATCAAGATTACTATTTTCCGAATCTGACGGCGGAAGAGAAGCGACTGAACTACCTACATAATGGTAAGAAAGACACAGAGTTATCAAGAGGAATGCAGCGACTGATATTACTCTAGATCACTGTCTAGAGATTATAAGGCAAGGTGTCATGTGCCGTGGTGATATAGCTCTAGTCCCGATGCACTGGCAGTCTAGCTCTCCCAAGCCTATCGCAGACTTCAGTGCCCCTCACAAATGCGTGGACTGGGAAGCCCTAATGGAATGGTCGAAGCCCCGCTTCCTTGATATACTGCGTCCAAATTACTTGAAGCATCCTGTCCTTGGTACGCCCCAAGCACCAGAGACACTTAGCCTAAGACTTGATAATGCAAACTGACATGTTTTAGGTTATTCCTATCCTGACGGGAAAAGCCACGCAATTGGGGTTGCTGATGACCCTGAATATGTTGCGGGACAAAACCAGGACAATACTGCACATCAGCATACTGCAAGATCTAAGGTGTACCCAATCATAGAGAGACTACCATGATGGAATTGATATTGTCAATCGATTTGGTCGGCAGGTGAAGAGATGTTCTCTGCCTTCCTGACTATTTTGTTTCGATTTTGCACTACATACAAATTGAATTCAATCTGTCTTAAATCAAGGAATCTTGCCGTTCGCCAAGCTGAAATGTGATTTGAGATGAAGTGAGTACCCCAGAATTACATTGGTAAAATGCGTATGACTGTTTCAAACTGGGACCTTTCTATGTGACACTTGCAATCTTTACAAACTGCATCAAGGCCATTTATTTACACCCTGAAAAGGTCAAGAGATAACCCAAAGAAAGGTTGTGGATATTGAGGTGACCTTGCACGTGCCTGTTTGCAGCAGAGTAACACATCACGCTTGAAAAGCTGTCACATGAATGAAATGGCATTGTCCATTGTTTTTCAATACTTGTAACAGAGGAGATCAGACTCTGTAGACATCACACTCATCACAGGAAGATTATCTACAAGTCCACCCATGTGTAGGATGTCTTTTAAACTCGCTTGCTCGTTAGAGTGGTGAGTGATTCTTCCACCATAGGCTTTTACCCTCTTTTTAAAATCTGTTTTCTGCCATACCCACCACAATCTATCAAGTTGAGTATGGTGAAGGAAAAATACTGGGTCTGCGAGGAGTGTGAGTCAAGGAATGGCAAAGACCAAAGTACCAAGATCAAATACATACCATAAGGTGCTGTGAAACTAAAGAAATCCCCTCGCACGCCATTAGGGATGACACTATGTGGTCCATTTTCGAAATCCAAAAAGAATTTCTCGTACGAGTCCTGCTTCAATATGTTCTCGACGACCTCGGGACGGACGCCGATACCAGAAAACTCGCCCTCTTTATCTCCATTACCAAAACCACGTGACAGACAATGCGGGTCGTATCTCGTGCCGTAGAAGAGAGCAACCTGACCTGCAAAAGGACCATCCACAATGCATCGTCCATGACCAAGAGTTATCTCTCCTGTTTTATTGCCATCTCCCCCAAATCCAGATTCTGGACCCCAGACTGGCGATCTTGTGATGTTCTCCCAGTCAAGTGTCCAATCCCAATATCTTGGCTAGTTCAGCAATGATACCCAGCTCTGGATCATGAGGATACTTACGCTAAATTACCTTCGTAATGACAATGTTCTCTTAAAGCTCTCTCATAAGCGTGAATGAAGTACCGATGCCAGGGGAAGAACGATGCTGAACCATGGGCTGATGGACTGGTCAGTTTTGCGGCCAGTTTTTTTAAAGGGAACTTATAGGCTTACTGAAGCTACTGACTTGGGTATGGGCCCATGGGAAATCATCGTATATTGTGCCATTTGTACCCAGCCTCGATGGGACAGTGGCGAGACACTTGACGGCATCTATATAGTCCTTTTTTTCTCGGCGACTTAAGCTTCTCCATTCCCTTCGAGTTGCAGGATCTGTGCACGATATTTTGGTTGGTGAAAGAGAGGAATTTTCGGAAATTTGAGTCCAAAATAGAGCCAGAACAACGAGACTCAATGGTAGCATAAGTATAATAGTGAGACGCAGGCTATGGCTCCAGCGCTTTCGAGGAGCAAGACCACCATCGGATGGTGACAGCGATGTATATCTCCAGGAGGAAGGCTTTCGGGAAAACATTCTAATACTTGCACTTTTGCTCGACTAAGAAAATAAAGCCGAAGTGAGGAGTTGGTGAAAAGGCTGAGCAGGATGGGACGAGAAAAGATGAAAATCGGGGGCACCAGCAAGACCCCCAAAATTCGCACACATCGAGCCCGAAATCGGAACACGATCAACTACGAAACCTCCTCGTCTGTAGACCGTGGATCTTCTGAGCAGGTTGACGTAAAGTGGGAATAACGCATGCATTATGCGGGACATGGGTAGAATGCAATGTTGGTTTTTGTGAGAAATTGCACCTCTAGGATAACCTCCGGCTCGACCCTCGGGATCCCCGACTAGAGAATCTGCAAGCTACTGAACAGGAAGGTACTGATTACTGGAAGGCTCTAGCTGCGGCCAGAAAGGCAAATATGCATGATATACAATCCACGAATCATGATTCTTTGACAATTCTGCGTCGTCCTCAAGACACTCCCCTAGTTCGTTGACTCTACCAAGAAGTCATCTGGAGGACTCCCCATATGTAAGAGAGCTTTTCCACCCTCTTCATCTTTTTATCATCACTCTGAATTCCTCACTCAAATCCATTACCTCGAGCAAACGCAATCAAGTCAAATCACAATCATCATCTCTCAATATGCACCTTTCCAGAGCTCTCGCTATTATGGCGCTTGCCTTTGCCGGTGTCCAGGCACTCCCTACCGAGAAAAGAGGTCGGTCCACACCCTACATGGCCGCATTTCACTTCATAATAGAAATTTCTAACAGTGTTCAGATCTCGCCACACGTGATGATCAAGACTCAGCGTATCTCATCGCCTACAAAGACAAACGTGAGGAGAAGCGCGATGACCAAGACTCAGCCTACCTCATCGCATATAAAGACAAGCGTGATGACCAAGACTCGGCCTACCTCATTGCCTACAAAGATAAACGCGAGGAGAAGCGCGATGATCAAGACTCAGCCTACCTCATTGCCTACAAAGACAAGCGTGATGACCAAGATTCGGCCTACCTCATCGCCTACTAACAGGAATGTGCTGATCAGCATGATGGATATTGCATTGGTGTTGATTCAATGCGGTATTGCCATTGAACTGGATCAGATGGAATGATGGTAGTTGGGTTGAGGAATGTGGATTTGAGATCTTGTGGGACTTTCATTGGTAGGACATGTGATTGACTTGGGCTTGAGTATGACCAGTGGGTAGCAATGAAGAAACGATCGATCCCGCGTATTCCTAGCTTTCCATACCTGAATTACTTGAGTGAACATTTTCCATTTAATTGAGACGAAACTGTCACTGCGGGGAATGTCATAATTACCTTATCGATTAAAGAAGCCAATATTTTGAAGCTTCGTTGCACTTCTAACCAACATGAAGACTTCGTCTGTTTGAGCAGTCCCAGTGAGCCTGGACAGCGAGTGATTTAGGAGATTCGGTAGCCAAGTAGGCTTCAAACCGAAGGGTGGTCGTCGTCGTGTGGCGGAGATTACTCCGCCCGGGCCGGGGCCGCGAACGCCGGGCAATGGCCTCTTGGGGCTAGACGTCCCGTCGATCCCGCTCAGTTGCAGCATCTATCCGTCGGGATGTACTAATTGCCACGCAAGGTACTTTGAGGCGTCATCGTGGAGCACCTTCATTGGTCCACGCACTATCTCCGCAACATCAGTAGACCGCTGTGTTACCGGTACTTTGGAAACGCAGAACCATACTCAAGACTTCCTATTCGCAGTACAGCAACAGGGTTTCGGATCTTTTCATTTGCATGATTGGCTTTTGACAACAGCTTCTCATGGTCAGAGAGCATCAGAGACGGGTCAACATCCCATCTTGGCAAGGATAAACTTGCAAATGCAGACATTTGTCTACAGCTCCTTCCCAGTCCAGGCGCACAGACAGGCAAGCATTGTTCACGAGCATGCAAAGTTTCAGCGAGAAATGTATGAGGTTGTTGCCGTGGTCAAGACTGGTTGACATCTGAGGGTGGGGAGGTTGGGAAATGGCCTCGGATGGAGGAGAGTGAATTATCGAGGTAGCCTAACCTTGGTCATCACTTTGACTGTTACCGCTACTTGGCACTTTGAAGTTGGCGATCGAAGTCCTGAAGCTACTGGTCCTAGCCGGCCCACTTTTTTGTGTCTGCATAACAAGCATGAGCAAAGTATTCTACAGAGATGTGCAGTCCCGCTTGAGATTGATAACTGGGATATGGAACAGTGAGAATGGAAATGAAGGTGCAGGCACCTGCCTGTCTGGGACGCATACTCGGCCTTACTCTGCCAGTTGACCGCAAGTTGACTCTATCTTGAACGTGTTACAAATTTTGTGTGTCTATCTTACCACCCTTTCGGCACCTTTACTCCTCGATAGAGAGTCAACGAAAGAAGAGGAGAAAACTCAGCATTTCGACTCTGAACATACATCATACTCAAGAATAACGTTCTATTCTTTGTGAAATTACCTTACGAATATGGATCCAGAAGGAGCCACCTCGGAAACTCCCTTTCTAGACAAAGAAAGTTTGTCTGATAGCTTCGAAAGCACACGTGAAGTTCCCTTATTGCGCAAAGCTGGATGGCTTCAACGAAACATGTTAGCCATTTTGTCGAACATCATAATTATTGCTATCTGTACTACAATCGGAGTCATTGACCACTGGTATATGGGGAGATATCACTGTGCTCCTCAGAGCTTGGTGTACAGTAAGCCTAACTTTCGTTCCTTGAAGCTTTTTGTTAACTTCGGATTGCTCGCAGCTCCAGCAAGAGAGAGTCTTGAATATGTGAGGATGGAGATGGACACAGCCGGTGATCATCACAACAAGTACATGGGCGCCACGGATACAGCTGATGAGGTGTGGACTGAGCTCTTATCAAGTATTCTTAGCCGACTCAGAGTTCCATCCAAGACTTACTCTTCCGTTAGGGAATAATATCAGACTGAGCGATGAAGATTTACGCGCAATTAATCAAACATCGGTCTCACTCGGAAGTGGTGGCTATCTTGGAATGCTCGCCGTCTACCACGAACTTCATTGCGTGGTGAGTAACTTGTCTTAATTCGAGGAGTCGCATCTCAACTGACGCTGGCAGAAAATGATCCGTTGGGCTTTCAACCACGCCAGGTACAAGAGTCATTGGTCACCGCAAGATCTTATCGATCTGCCAGATCACGTTGGTGAGACCTGACAGCTGAAAATTCATCTTCCAAATACACATGCTAAAGCACACGCAGAACACTGTCTTGATATCGTTCGCCAGAGTATTCAGTGCCGCGCAGACTCAACAATTATAACTTACTGGTGGACTGAGAAGAGTCGGGTTCCTGAAACGAACTTCTACGGGCATCACGAGTGCATAAACTGGGACAAGTTCGAAGCTTGGGCCGACCAGCACTCCGTCGATATCTACGTACCGGGGGAGCTTAATCACCCAATTTATGGTACGAGTTGCGCTCCGATCCTAGATATTGCTGACACTTTTTGATTACAGGTCAATCCTACCCCAATGGACACAGGTTGGTCGAGGATGGAAAGGTGCCAGTGATACTTCCTGCGCTGGAATATGAAGTGTAAAGGCTCGAGGAAATATCAATAATACAAATGGACGGGGAGTCAGATTGCGTAGAAGTTGGATGATTAGTTATGAATTACCACTAACAGAATAAAAAAGACGCAAAGTAAAACGCATCAATCGTCTTGACTCGAAAAGCTTGCACTGATTGCGAATAAGAAAATTCTGGCTCATTCATCGATGCGCAGCAGTAGACTTCAGTGTTGCACTGGGTCACGTTTCGATCCATGTGAGAGATTCTGTGAAGCTCCACGGGCTGGTGCATGGTCACACAATCGTGCTTTGTCTGATGGCATGGATCTACACTCATTCACGTGCTCACTTGCTTCATGACGTAGGTATTGCATTACATGATCCCGTGCTGCCGACGTGAAATTTATGATAGGTAGATGCGTGTGATGAAGCCGCTAAAGTTGCAGCCGGTGAAGCCTAGTTCAAGGATGACAATAATGGAAGTGAGCCCGCTCAAGGTGGCAGATACAAGCTTTTAGCCGCGGCAAGACATTCCCACAGATCTGCAATCTGCCCTGTTGTGCTGTGCTGTTGTGCGATGTGCTATGCCTTCTCGAGGCGGCAGGGGGCGGGGGGGAAGAAAACTCTTCTCCACTGATAAGAGCCGAACACTCGGGTCCGTACTCGCATATGCGCTGCGGTCCTAAAACAGTTGCAGAGAAGCGCTTGAGAGAGTGGCAGCAGTTTTAATTCCTAATGGAAATGATAAAACGCAGACTTAGATGAATGCAGCGGATTGGGTCTGGGGTCTTGGGGCTGCCGTACCAGTTTGTTGCAAACTTGCAGTCTTCGACAACGGCTTCATTTCTGCTCCTGAACATTAATGCTTGGGGCCCGTAACTTTCAAAATGGAGAGGCTCAGTGATGATGTTCCTGATTCAAGAAATATGAGCACAGACGACTTTGCAAGTATTGCTTTGATCGAGAAAGAAGAAAATTTTGATCCCGAAGAGCTTTCTCCTGGCTGTTTGAGCTCATTTTTACAGAAAGAACGATTTCATCGTACTCCTCCAGCTCTTCTGCTTTCCTACGTCCTCTTCTTCCTCTCTGTGCTTATCTGGATATCGACTGTGATACAATATCGAAGTATTCAGGAGAGCAGCCAAAGGGCCAGCTGCTCGATATGGAGTATGTATTGCCTGAGCAATGTGATGCCACATACGCTCACTGAGCCCGATGAGGCTAATCATTTCTCAGACCCTTATACAGAGGTCACAGGAAAAGACTGGCATAAAGTTCAGCGAAACAACTCTGGAATACCGAATAACCCTTGGAAGGGAGAACCCAGCCCCGAGATAGATGAGGCTTGGAAGAAAATATGGATGAGTACGTCCTCCTATCCTCATCTCAGTTACAGGAGGCTGACAGATGAGGGGTAGTTGGTGCAGAAAGCTATACATATGAGGAAATCGAACGTGTTGGGAAAGATCCCAGAGGAGTAGCACGGTGGCCTCAGGAGTTTGGAGGCGGTTATGCCGCGAAAACCGAGATATTTCACCAGTTGCATTGCTTGGTATGTCTCCTACAACATCTGCCAGTCTAGCCGGTGCGGTTGTGATAACCATCCCTATTATAGAATATCATTCGGAAAGGTTTGTCACCCGAGTACTATGGTGAAACTACACGAGCTCGCGCGCACATCTGTAAGTGTCGCACCGGGAATTCGCCATGCATCTCCATGGGACTTGCCCATTACGAAGCGATCGGGCTTGAAGCGTCACTGACTTGAGACTCGCTAGTACATTGCGTTGATAAAATTAGAGAAGCCCTGATGTGTGTCAGCGATACGACTCTGAAGACCTACGTCTGGACGGAGGATTCCCAAGGCGTCCAGCCGGACTTTTCCATGCAGACCATGTGCAGAGATTTCGCGGATGTGCGAGCCTTTGCTATCAGTCGAGGGATGCCTGAAGAAGCTGCAACGGCTATGAAGAAGAGTGATACCGAGTTCCTGTGGCCTCATCTCCCAGATTGATGTTGATTGATCGACGTTGGGTGAGATAGATCTTCTGAATGAGAGGGGGAAGATGAGATTAGATAATAAAAAACGGAACCCAACCAATTGTATAAGCCTACGAAGCAGTTTCGAAATCACGAAACTATGGATATTTGAGTATGGCTCTGTATATGTATAGTCTGCAGGCCACAGCGACATCTCATCTCATGTACTGTACTGTAACGCGCTTATCCTTCTTTAACGAAGAGGTACAGTATCAGCGCCCGTCCAGTTCACAGCATCAGGCATCAACCTATTCAATGCTAATTTTTGGTGCCTTGCTTCCCCGGCACCACCAATCCCCGGCCCCGGCTACAGTACAGGCATCCTAGGTACCTTCCTTTACCGTGCTACTTCTAATCGTCACCCTGGCTGGGCCTTCCCACTGGACCATCACTGCACCTACACCAACACCTTCTTTCATCCCAGCTCGACATCTTCATTTTCATCCACGATATTTCTTCCCCCTCCAAACCAACGTGCTTTTCACTTGCCCGGCCACGTCTTCGCGCATAGCATTGCAAGATGGTTTCCTTCAATTCGACCCAATCAGACTGGTGTGGAATTATTCAGGATGATTCTTTTGGGCCAACAGTCAATGGCTGCCGCGGCAACTTTGACTTTACACTCCTTTTTGAGGAAGCAATCTTGGCACTTGTGCCGTCCGCAGTATTCCTCCTCCTTGTTCCTCCGCGACTTGTACAGCTGTGGAGAAGCCAAAAAATGGTTCGCAGCAGCTTTTTGCAATTGCTGAAATCAGTAAGTGAGTTTCGCACTCGGAATTATGATGCACCATGCGAGACAGTCCTGCCTACGAACTACTGACACTATGGCCGGCCAGATCAACTGCATTTTCTTCTTTGCTCTCCAGATTGGGCTGCTTGTGAGGTGGTGTGGACCTGCAACCTTCCGCACTCGACTCTCGGTAGCGGCGGCGGTCATGGCAATTGTTGATGCAGTTGCCATTATCATTCTTTCAACGCTTGACCATAATCGTTCAGCTCGGCCATCTACGGTTCTGCAAATTTACCTGACGCTGTCGATGTTATTTGACATTGTCAGAACCCGTACAATATGGCTCATAAGTAGCGATCATGCTCTGGTTATACTCTTCACTGCTGCCGCCGCTTCGAAAGCCGTCATGCTCCTGCTCGAACTTACTGAAAAGAGGCACGCTCTAGAACCAAAATATAGAAGCCTCCCACGAGAAGCAACAAGTGGTTTTGCAAACGTGAGCATTTTCTGGTGGCTGAATAAATTTTTGCGAGTTGGAGCCGGGAAGATCATTGGGTTAGAGGAGCTGGATGGACTCGAAGACGAGTTTGATTCTGCCAGGCTCCTGGAGAGGCTTCAATCAGACTGGTTAGCAGGTAGGCGATAGTATGGGTTGTTTGCTAGCAGTTTTCTGATTTACAGCAGTGGAAAAGCGCGGAAAACATTCCTTACTGGTAACGACAGCGAAATCTTTCCGTTGGTCAATACTTGCTGGTGTCTTTCCCCGTCTCTGCATGACGGGATTCACTTATGCTCAGCCTTTTCTGATCAATACACTGATCAATTACATCGAGTCGTCTGACCCGAATGTCGATAAAAATTACGGCTATGGTCTGATTGGCGCCTACGTGCTAGTTTTCTTCGGAGGAGCTGTAAGTTTCTTGATTTATGAAGGAACAACGGACTGACATGGGTTAATCCCAGATATCTTCGGGTCGTTATACTTATGAGACCCTAAGAGCAATTACAAAGATTCGAGGTGGGCTTGTCACGATCATCTACTCAAAGACACAAGAATTGCATACCAGCTCAGTCAATGGCAGTGCCTCTTCAAGTTTGATGAGCACAGATGTGGAAAGAATTGCTCAGTGCTTGCAGTTATTTCACAATCTCTGGGCCACGCCAATCGAACTCGTAATTGCTGTTTACTTGCTTGAAAGACAAATTGGGGCTGCGTGTGCCGTTCCGGTGATTCTTGCCTTAGGTACATGTTCACTTTTTAAATCGATCAATCCACGAGACTGACTCGCTGCAGGTTGTTCATTGATGTCCATACTACTTTCTACCAGGGTCGGAAATGCACAGAGAGCATGGCTCACTGCCATTCAGGGCCGGCTGAACGTTACCACTTCGCTGCTGAACTCAATTAAAGAGATCAGAATGACCGGCTTGACTGATATGTTTTCGTCGATCATACAGCGCATTCGATTGGAAGAGATCACAGTCTCATTTCCATATCGAAGACTTTTAGTCTGGAGTATAGTCAATTGTTAGTTGTTCTGTGTGGCAAGCACTTTCGTAGCAACAGGACTGACAAACCTTAGCGGATGTTACGAACACGCTTGGCCCTGTCGTGACTTTTGCCTTATTTACGATCATTAGTCGCGTTAGAAACAGTCAGGCATTGTTGGCCACGCAGGCTTTCACTTCTCTGACAGTATTATCGCTGATTGGATCGCCCTTGCTGATTCTGATCCAGATCATTCCTCAAATGATGTCTGCTGTAGGATCTTTCACTCGTATCCAGGAGTTCCTCACGTCTGAGTCTCAAAAGGACGATCGGATATGTCACAAAGACTATTCTCCCAGCTATATTCCACAATCTGAGCACTTCTCGAGAGATATCAGCAGTTCTGAATTTGAATTGGCTGAAGTCAAGCCAACCACCAAAATCAACACAAGTGAACAGATGGCAATTTCAGTTGTAGGTGGAGCCTTCGGCTGGGCAGACAAAGGTCAGACAGTGTTGCAGGACATTAATGTTGCAGTTGAAACTGGCTCTTTAACGATGATAATTGGTCCTGTTGGAAGCGGAAAGTCTACCTTACTGAAAACTTTCCTCGGCGAGACGCGAGTTTCGAAAGGTTTTGTCTATGTCTCAACGAGAGAAATGTCGTTCTGTGATCAGTCTGCATGGCTTCTCAATGCATCTCTAAGACAGAACATCATTGGTATATGCGAGTTTGACCGTTCATGGTATGAAACTGTAGTCAACGCCTGCGCACTAAAGAAGGATATGGAGGACTTACCCCTGGGTGACCAAACCATTCTCGGAAGTCGTGGAGTCGCAGTCAGTGGTGGACAAAAACAGCGAATTGTGGGATTTGAATCTCGATACATTGATGAGTACTGACTGTTGTAGGCCATCGCTAGAGCAATCTATTCGCGAAAGGACATCGCAATCTTTGACGACGTACTTACAGCGCTTGATGCCACGACAGAGGAGCATGTTTTTTCCAATGTGTTTGGTCCTGGCGGGCTATTTAAGAAGCTTGGGGCCACTGTTATCCTCGTATCACACAAAAGTAAGAAGCTACATCTATCACTGGGACTTCACTAATCGATTAGCATGCCTGCTCAGCTCTGCGAACCATATTATTGCTATTGGAAAGCAAGGAAAAATATTAGAGCAAGGGAACTTCACTCAACTAAAGTTGGCAGGGGGTTATGTGAACAGACTCTTGGGCCAAAGCGAGGAGTCCGAGACATCAGTCACCGAGGAGAAGACCATAACCCAGAAGCAAGCCACGGCTAAGCAATCCGCAGCAGTGTCAGTGACTCCCGTCACACCGGATAAAAAGCGGCAAACGGGTGACCTAAGTGTTTACAAATATTTCTGTCAAGCATCTGGGGTCCATAATGTTGTAATTGCATTGAGTATGGCGATGGCTAGCTCTTTTTGCGTTGTGTACTCGTGTACGCCGCCCCATAAATCCCCCAAACAAGTCGCAATGTTGACAAGTGATTGCTAGCATTTTGGTTGCAAGAATGGGTGCAAGCCAACCAGCAGAGCCCGAACAAAGACGTCGCTTTATACTTGTGTATCTACGCACTACTCAGTATAGCTGCTCTCGTGACACTATGGGTTTTTTGTTGGCAAGTAACCCCTTTTAAACGCAGCAAGCAAGCTTTGCACTGACCGCCTAGGCTGATTGTACTGGTCATCATACCTCGCGCTGGTTGTAATCTCCATCAAAACATCTTGCAGTCCACGATTCAGTAAGATTTGGCCCTTGCCTATCTTAGCACATCTTGGTCGTCAATGTTCTGACTGTGCTGAATCCTAGGGCACCGTTATCATTCTTGACTGCTACTGATGTTGGTGCACTTATGAATCGGTACTGTAGAACAAGTTTTTGATTGGAGCTCTCAAAAGCTGACTCTTCACAGCTTCAGCCAAGATATGCAACTCATTGACGGAAACCTTCAGGCTTCAACTATCAATTCCATTGAAGGTATACCTGCTTTTTTCTGGACTTCATCCACTTCTTAAAAATTCTGTATGGCATAGAGGTATCTAAAAGTATATTTGCTGACTATCATTTGCTTAGGCATTATGTTGACCATCATGCGGGTAATTATTGTATGTGTAACAGCTAAGTATTTCGCAACGACGATCCCCTTCGGACTTGCCGCAGTATACTTGATTCAAAGGTATTATCTTCGGACATCACGACAGCTGAGACATCTTGATATCGAAGCCAAGGCTCCGCTCTACTCACACTTCCTTGAAACTCTGAACGGACTTGCAACAATACGTGCCTATGGATGGCAAGATGGACTACAAAAACAGAACCATGCATTGATTGATGCCGCACAAAAGCCATTCTATCTTCTGGCTTGCATTCAGCGATGGCTAGCTTTTGTCCTCGATATTCTGACTGCTGTGCTTGCGGTTACAGTGGTCGTATTGGCTGTGACATTGCGCAATACCACGACTGGAGGTGAAGCTGGCGTAGCCTTGGTCAACGTGGTTAGTATGAACCAAGCTTTAGCAATGCTTATCATCTCTTGGACCGGCTTGGAGACGGCAGTAGGAGCTGTGTCGAGAGTGCGGTCTTTCTCCCGTGATACGCCGTCTGAACTTCGACATAATGTCGAAGAGGCAGACTTAGGAAAATGGCCGTATTCTGGCACCATTTGTTTTGAGAATGTGTCGGCTTCTTACGGGTAAGCGTGAGCATACCGGTGCCTTGAATATCTCGAACTAACCTTGAGTGCTGAAGTACGAACTCTCCTCCGGTGTTGAAGAACATCAGCATGTCCATCAAAAGTGGCGAAAGTATCGGGATTTGCGGACGCACAGGAAGGCAAGCCAGGACTTCAAGATCCAACTTGATTTTGTCTGAACTGACATACCCTATAGTGGCAAAAGTTCCCTAATCCTCTGCATCCTGCAAATGCTCGAACTTCAATCAGGCTCCATCAAAATCGACGACACTGATCTCGCGTATCTCTCCCGAGAGGCTATTAGGACCAGCCTGATCACCATCTCACAGGATACCGTTTTCGTCGAAGGTACGATCCGTCTCAACTTGGACCCTCATTCATCAATCTCCGATGAACTTATCAAAAGCGCACTGAAGAAAGTCCACTTGTGGGATTTGATTGAGACGAAGGGAGGTCTGGACACCAGGGCGGGAGATATGCATCTATCACACGGCCAACAGCAGTTGTTCTGTCTCGCGCGAGCCCTACTTCGGAAAGAGAAAGGGAAGATCCTTTTGATGGACGAAGCTACTAGCAGGTGACTCCCACCCACCTTCCGCCCCTGACTACAGGATACTTGTGATTTGATCCGGGCTAATAGAAGCAGTATCGACTCGGAGACCAACAAGCTCTTGCAAGAACTTATTCGCAGGGAATTTGCGGGTTATACTATCATAGCGGTTGATCATTACTTGGAGAATATCCTTGATTTTGATAAGATTGCGGTTTTTGATACCGGGATGCTGGTGGAATTTGGGGGGCCGGAGGAGCTGCTTGGTCGGGCGTCGGCATTTAGGGAGCTTTATGGCCGGGGAAGTGTTGGTGGTAGTGCTGGTGAGGTGAAGGAGATATAAAAGGGACGAAGATGCGGTTTGGGAGGTAAACTGAAGCATGTGAGATCCTCGAGCTGCAAGCGTCGGTATATACGTACTGAGACTTCATGACATGAAGACAACCGCGAGGTTGAACCTGAAATGGCAACTCACGTGACCATGCAATGAATACAGAAAATTGCAAGAAGAATGGTTCCTAAGAAAAAAGCAGCCCGAGCCACATGCTATGACTATCTATTCCAGGCCTAGCATCTTGAGGTTCTCATGAATTGTTTCCTATGCAAAAGAGCCCAATGCTGAATGCAAGTCCTCACTTCCCGCACAAACTCCCAGCATCGCTGTCCAAACCCAATCATTGTACAATGGCGTAGAGCGAGCGACAGTCGTATCCTCATTACTCGTATACTTCGCGCGAACGCCGCTTAAGCCTTTGCCTTCTCTCCATCAAGAAGCCCCTGTACAGCGATGCTGGACTTTCTGTGCTTCTTCCCGGCATGCTCACTGATTCTGACCAACTCGCTCACGAAACTCTCTCCCCACCACGCGCTCGTATATTTGAAAACATACTTCTCTAATTTCTTGAAGTTGATTTCCCTTTGCTCGGGCGACATAGTGACAGCATCGTGAATGGCGCCCGCCAGTTCCTCGGTGTTCCAGGGATTGACGATGAGTGCACCGTTAAGAGACTGGGCAGCGCCAGTGAATTCGGACAGAATCATGACGCCGTGGCGCTTTCGTTGCGTAGCAATGTATTCGTAAGACACGAGGTTCATTCCATCACGAGTTGAAGATACCAAGCAGGCATCGGAAACAGCGTACAACGCCGTAAGCTCTTCGAACGAGACCGACTGGTGGAGGAAGTGGATAGGCATGAATTCGATCGTCCCAAACTTGCCATTGATCCGGCCAACAAGCTCATTGACGACGGCGCGAAGATTTTGGTATTCTTCGACATCTTGTCGGCTGGGTACGGCGACTTGCACGAGAACTACTTTGCCGATCCATTCAGGGTGCTCCGTGAGGAAGACTTCGAGAGCGTGTAGCTTTTGCGGGACGCCCTTGATATAATCAAGTCGGTCAACACCAACAATAAGCTTGACGCCTTCGAATTTGCGTTCCAAAACAGCGATTCGGTCCTTGACCTTCTTCGTCTCTAGACCTTCGACAAATTTCTCGGGATCAATTCCAATTGGGAATGCAGCAACCGTAACATATTTGCCTCGAAACTCGACACCGTTTGGGGTCGTTGGTGTTTCTCTATCTCTATTAGCTAGGTAACTCTGCGGCGGCCGTGAAGACCTACAATATTCTAGAACAACTGCTCAAGAAATGCCTGGCATAGTCGTATGTGTGGAACCCAATCAAATCGCTATGAAGAACCCCTAGGAGTAATGCCTCTCGAACTGGGAGAATTCTGTAGATTTCACTGCTGGGAAATGGCGTATGCAAGAAGAAACCAATCTTGACATTTTTCTTGCTTGTGCCAATCTCCTCTCGCAGCATCTCTGGTAGCAGCATAAGGTGGTAATCGTGCACCCAAATCAGATCGCCATCTTGCACGTCTTTCGCCACGGCCTTCGCGAAAAGGCGATTGACTTCCTTGTATGCAGCCCATGCCGACTCGTCGAAGGTAATCTCACCGGGGTGGTAATGGAAGAGGGGCCAGAGGATAGAATCTGCGAAGCTCGTCAGCGTTGTCAAAAGACCTTCTGGATGGAACCTTACTCGAGAACCCATTGTAATGCGCTTCTGATAGATCATCACTAATGAAGACCGGTACAGAGCCATATTCATCCTGTAGCTTCTGGATCATAGGTCCTGCCTCTGCCTCCGGCACCTCAAGGCCGGGCCAGCCATACCATACGAAGGTTGTGGTTTTGGACAATCCGCTGAGCCCAGAGACCAGCCCTCCAGACGACATAGAGAAGGCGTAGGAGCCATCCTCAGAGCGCTTTATGGTAATAGGAAGTCGATTCGACACGAGGAGCAATCTGCCCTGGACATTGGGCTCTTGGACTACCGAAGGCATCGTGAGGGGTGAATGAGAATAAGGAAGCTGTAGGCGTTGAAAAGGAGGGTAGGAATTTGTGTGGAGTTAATGTGGTTCGCGGTGTTTTCGAGGTGCTTCGAGGTATGACGAACGGGCTATTCACGATGGTGGGGTGATGCAATTCGCAGAAAGGGAAGATTGCCTTGAGGCAGGATAAGGAGGGTGGGGTGGGGTGGTTTTAGGTAGCTTTCGATGATTAAAGCTGCCCAGCTTTATTAGCGATTACATCGGCTTCGCTATGGTAGAGACAAAAATGTCATGTGGAGAATGGCTGAGAAGGATGCTGACGACAGGGTGAGGTGTTCGTTCTATCTCGATAAGTATATAGCGGGCAGAGCGGGCATAGGCTTGGGCATGGGCATGGGAACGGCCAAGTCCTTCCTTCTTTCTCCGAGTTTTGATACACGTATTACACGAGCTGTTGAGGGTAATTGCTTCATTGGAGGCTCTTCCTCTCTGGTGGCTCGATGTGCCTGATGCCTTCCTTGCCTTTCCTTTCCTTTCCTTTCCTTTCCTTGCCGTCGCAGCTTGGCACGTTGAAAAGCTTGCTTGCATGCATGCGGGGAGAGCAAGAGAGCTCACGGGCCGATGACGATTGCCCATCAGAGCGCCAACGTTCTTACACTTTTTTTTCGGACAGGGGTTGCAGCTCGCAATTGCACATTCGCATTCCATGGCTTGCATAATCTTGTGCATTTATCCCCGGACTTATGCAGCGGCAGGGAGAAGGCTCTCCATCAAAAAGGGCCCACGCGTTTGGCGATACACTCATCTCTACCCTCATGACAGCATTTCGGCCCAGTGCTGCCCAACCCTTTTCCTCTTCCTATGAGGCTTTTAACAGCTGCTCCAGATGCTCGCTATGCTCGCTGTTCGAGACCGAGATGGGCTCGATCAACAGGGGCTCTCAAACATGGCATTCTACAGAGCATCCTCAGCCAATTATTCTGCCACATTTTGAGCCTGCGCCGGTACGGCGGGAGCATCTGCATGGCTTCCGCAAGTTCGCCCCGCCTGGTCTAGGATTTCGCTTTGCTCCAGATCCGAAGAGGACGTGAACAAACAGAGAAACCGCGCAGAAGCGCAATGCCGGAAGATGTAGAGCGACAGTCACGACGAAGAAAGGGGGGTTGGGCACGTGATATTTGGCTTGTCGGCCAGGTCTTGGTTTGGTGGCATCGCAAGCCAAGTGGCCGTAGTGGACGAATGCGTTACACAAAGCCTTGCTCAATTGTCTCACTAAAGCTGCTGCCTTGTGTTGTCTTTCTGAATTGTGTTCAGGTTTTCCGTCTTTTGCAATCGCATGAGCCTCGATATCAAGAATGTTGTCTGAGTTGAAAAAGCCTTCCCTTTTTACTTATATCCACCGTGCCGTGTTTCGAGGAAAAGAGCGAAGCTGCTCAAATGTCAAACCGACCAATATGTCTCTGTCTAATGTCACCCCTAATGTTGTCTGCAATATGTGTTCATCAGCTCTGAGTACAGCCAAGGAGCAATATGACATTCTCATGAAAATGTATCGTTCGTGCGATGGTTCAGAAATGATCATTCACAACAAGATTGCCGACAAGAAAATCAGGCAGCACTCAACCTTCGCTGAACTGAAGAGAGCTGCAGATGCGGGGTGCCATTTGTGCAATCTCATCAAGCTCTTCTCCAGAGGAGTGGTGGGTATCAAGGAAGACGTGCCGGTTTGCCTGAAGTTCGAGGCCGTGCAAGCGTGGAACTTCAGCAAACCCCGACCTCTGTTCGATATCGTGATTGGTGACGAGTTCACTGAGATTCACCTGGGTGTAAATGGTATGCACATACTCGTAAGTAGTCATGACAAGACGATGCTAATTTGGCCGAAAGTCCAATACTCTAGCAACGTTTTAAAGCTCAACACTCAGATAGCACAAGCTTACTACAGCTTATCAGGAAAAGTCCCTACAGAGACCTTCAAGATGCTGGACCACTGGTTGCAACAGTGCCAATGGCACCACCGAGACTGTAACCGTAAGACTACTCTGAAACTCCCAACAAGGCTCATCAATGTTGGAACGGATCCGTCTGGCGTTGTTCACTTGATCAATACAGGTGAAAAGACAGCCGGACCATATACAACGCTGAGCCATTGCTGGGGAAGAATAAACCACCTTCCGAGAACCACAAGACAAAACATCGAGGAGCATATGCAGGGCATTCATCTCGAAATATTGCCACAGACGTTTAAAGATGCCGTCCTGGTAACCCGAGAGCTGGGTTTGAAGTACCTCTGGATCGACTCGCTGTGCATAATCCAAGGCGATAAAGATGATTGGGATGCCGAAAGTTCTCGCATGGCAGAAACTTACGAGAATGGACTTCTAAACCTTGCAGCAAGCTACTCTTCTGATAGCAATGGAGGTCTTATGTTAGAGAGGAACGGCCTCCAGGTCACTCCCATCAACTGGAATCACGAAGTAGAGCCAATAACATCAAAAAATCACGATGGCAGGTGGATGGAATCAGGAACCATAACCTGGACCTACGGATCACTCCAACAATTCGCTACCACTGGCTTAGAACGTCGTCCAACCCTTTCTACACGAGGCTGGGTACTACAAGAATCGGTTTTATCACCTCGCACAGCGCACTTTCTGCCAGGTCAAGTCATTTGGGAGTGCTGTGAGGCTATAGCTACAGAGCCAGACTATATCGCCAAAGGTGCGACAGTTAAAGGATCAATTCATACGACTGATGATTCGGAGACAAGCAAATTTCATCTACAGGGCAGCATATCTGGTCGAACCGTAGTAACACCGTTCTTAGAAACTCTCAAGAGATTCCCGTTAGACTGCCGGACTGACAAGCATGTAGAGACCAGATCGTTCACTTCAAGCGATCCCATCTCTTTCAATTTCCTTCCAAAAATCCTTGACACCCAATGTGGCGCTATACAAGCAGTGGTACGATGTGGTCACCGAATATAGCCAACGGAGTCTTACCTACTCGGAAGATAGGTTGCCGGCAATCTGGGCACTGGCTCAGAGGTTTCAATCTTTGAGTGGCGATATGTACTGCGGCGGCCTGTGGCGGAAGGACCTCCTCACTGGCCTACTATTCGAAAATGGTGTTTCACAATCGCTTTTCAACAGCGCAGATACATACGCACCCACGTGGTCTTGGGCGGCTACAGATGGCAAAGTGGATTTTTTCTATGCAAGAGCCGCCCAGTTGCCCAAACCGTTCAATGAGGGAGACGATGATCAGGAACACCCCTATCCTGATGCAATTATAGACGAAGTCTCCCTTGAGCCTACTGGGCCACTATCTATGGGACGGACGAAGCATGCCAGGCTTACAGTATCCACTTTCACTATATCTAAGGTGTGTAAACGGCGAGACTGGAACCCACACCCAGACGATTTACTATCCCAGAAACTATTTGGGAGACGATCTGGTCTCGACTCTGTTGAATTATGGCGCATTGCTGATCAAATTGACCGTGAAATGCTCCAGAGACATTCTTTCAACAGGGCTCATGATTCGAATAATGTCGATCCGTGGACAAAGCAACGGGCGTCGGAGCTGGCATTAGCAAGTCAATTTCATAGCACCCGCACCAGTACAGACTGCTACTTCAACTGGTCGGGTCGTCGGTTTCAAGAACAAGACGAGTGGAAGATTAGAAATGAAGAGAGTTGCAAGGCGGGCGAGGACAAGATCCTCAAGTCTGGTCGCTTCAGAATGGTTTTCGACACTCAGGTTCTGGCGAATCGATATGTAGGAGAACCAGTCACCTGCTTACACATACGAGGCAATGCGGGCTTACTCATTGAACATAGTGATTCTGCGTCAATAGAATATCGCAGGATTGGGGTGTACGAGGGTGCTGGCCATGCCGACTCGGAACAGTGGGAGCAACAAACTGTCACTTTGGTCTAGGAACAGGGTTCCGGGGTTTCATACTCCAACTTCTTTGCCAAAGATCAATTATGGTATCAGAAAAAGGGAAGCGGGCGCTCGAGTGCTCGAGGACAGGGCGTAGCATTTGCGACCTACGTTCCACAAAAAAAGGGGCGGCAGCACGTGATCACAGGTACTTACCTTACCTAGTGAGAGATATTCGAAAGCATTGCATTCGCAATCACAATCTTAGGATCAGCTCACATTCTAAGCATAGCCTTAAGCAAGGTCTCATTTACCCCACATTGTCTTCACAGGCTGCGAACACGTGGGTTGCGTAACGTTACGCCTTTACACCAATGCTTACCTTATGACGTTATCTTCATCGACATCAGAACAGCTTGAACGGTGCAATGATTGTTTTGGTCTCTTCCAACAACACATGTGGAATTCGAGGAATTCTTCCTTGGAAAGTACGTCCCACACATCCCTTAAGCTTATCTCAAGCGACACAACCAATGAGTCACAGTCTTACAATCCGCTTTTGAGAAGATGATGAATTAAGAGAGACATTCTAATCCCCTTCTTCTACTACCACTTACTAACTAAATACACCCAAAATGAATCCAACAACTTCGTCAAGTCTCCCGCTCACCATCCGCCTGGCAACACTCGACGACATCCCTGCTCTCACTGCCCTAATCAATATCTCTGTCCGCACCCTCCACGCCCCTTTCTACACCCAAGCCCAAATAGAAGGATCTCTCGCTTCAGTCTACGGCACGGATACCACCATCGTACAGGACGGGAACTACTTCGTAGTCACCATTGCCGGCCAAGAACAATCCAACGCTGTAGTTCCAGCAGATTCAAAAGAAGAAAGAATCATAGCCTGCGGCGGCTGGTCCTTTCGCTCAACGCTCTACGGCGGCAATCAGTTCTCTTCACGGGACGATGATAATCTCATGAATCCTGAAACAGATGCAGCCAAAGTCAGAGCTTTATTCGTTCATCCTGATTTTACGAGGAGAGGTATTGGGAACATGATTTTGGAGAGGTGTGAGCAGGAGGCAAGGAAAAGGGGGTTTAGGAGGGCTGAGATCGGTGCTACGTTAGCGGGAGTGGAGTTTTATAGGAGGAGCGGGTATGAGGTTTTGCATGAGCAGGAGGTGGATGGGGTTGAGGAGAGGAAGTTGGGGAATGGGGAGGTGTTGAAATTGCTGAGAATGGGGAGAAAGTTGGTCGAGTAAGGTTTGGGAGGGAAACAGGTGCGGAAAGTATAGACCGGAGATTGCATAACGAAACACCATTCTACCACGTGCGTGAGCCAGGCGTCAGATAGCAATTTTTCATAAGGACTCTCTGTTCGCAGATTTAACATTTTCCCGCAGGAACTTGATAACCGTAGCTTGATGCTCTGCAGAGCTCGGAATCACATGTCCTCCAGAATGTCTCAAGACGTTTGGGCTCCGACACACTGCCATCAAAGCCTCACTTCGCTCCGGGGAAACAGCATCATCCTTCTCACCAATGATACTCAAAGTCGGTACATCGATTCCCTTGGCATAGATGCTATCGTACTGCGAGAACCTCGCCCTGAAGCCAGAGACGAAGATGCCAGCAGACGGAGATCCCTGATTGGAAGGGAGATGTTTCCGAAGGGGATGGTCTTTGAGTTGGTCTGACAGCAGAGCCGTCAATAGGCCCGCGAAGCACGCTCCTTGACTGAAGCCCCAGATTGCATGTACCGGCCCCGACTTCTGGATGTAGTTCCCAAGGTAGTCGAGACTCTGCTCTAATCCCTCGTACGACCCTGTATCGGGGTTGATGGGGTCGTCACGTGCAAACCACCATGCCCGATGGCCGGATGTGGAATTCGCGTTGACATAATCGGTGTATGCTTTGGTTGAGGGGCTGTTTAGGCCTTGTTGTGACATGTCAACAGCATGGGGGCCGTCTGGGCAGATGAAGTCAAAATCTTTTGAGAGGGCGTCGGTGAGAGAGCGGATCTGAAGAGCGTGAATTGTCCCGTTGGACGTAAAGCCGTGAAGGCAGAGGATTCGCAGCTTGTTCATCTTATGTTTATCTGTGAAAAGTGAGGATGTCTGAGGGGGGGAGGAGTGATGTCTGGATAGATCGGTTATTTCACTTGAAGTGGCTACTTGTGGGGACCGCATCCAATCTCCGCCGAAACTGACCAATTACAGTACTTCTCTCGGTTCAAAACCATGTCCCCAAAGAGGCCTGAACTACTGTACTCATCCTGCTGACATCAGCTTATCCTCTTGTTTCCTAATGTTCCATGATTACTAAATCTAAATTAATAAGAGAAGATTTCCCAAGGACTCTGTACTGACGAACCAACCTGGCTTCAATATTTCGTTTTAGGCTTTACCCATACCTCGAATAAAGTCTCCCGGATCACAGCAAGCGAAGCGTACGGCAGGACGAAATTCGTGCCCGATTTCTAATCCTTAGGTGGCAAACTACGGAGTAAATGTAAAATCAGTGTCTTTCCCCGTACTGTAAGAAACTCAAAACAGTTTAACAGGGGTTACGCACGATCCACCACTTTTAGACTCAGAAGTTGAACCAATCTATTTCCTTTATTTTGATATTCAATTTCCTTCTTAATTAAGATCACCAGTCTGTGATCGTGCTCAAATGAAAGATACGGTGGGAGAGCAGACTTGTATTGCCAAGCAACAATCCTAAACGATGCAGAAGAAATACCTAATCTCTAGAACAAGCGACTGTGAGGCTCCTTCCACCACAGACTGCTGTGTCTCTGAAGGTCGGACGGAGGATGCTAGAAGGTCATACACCAAGTCATCATTGAGCTCGTATATGATCTTGGCGTGATTGTCAACAACAGTGGGGCTCAGATCATATATGATCTTAGAAACGTCGAGTCCTCCTAAGATACACATGGGGGGTGCAGTTACTAATATAGACGTGGGCGCAGTCCTTGTTATAGGCGTGGTTGGAATCCCTGGTGCAATCGAGGACAACGTCTCTTGTATTTTCGTCGGTACAATCTCTCGAAACCCGTTGTGGGCGCGAGGATCGGTGGGGCGTGGGAAACTAAGTGACGTTTCTAGAGATTCGATCTTGTCAAAACCCCTCAAAATCATTTTCGGGTCAGTCCTTGCTGTCTTTAGAAAGTAATTAAGACAAAACAGTGAAGTGGGGTCCATGTAGATGGTGTCGATTTTTGGTCGAAAACGAATAGGCTTTCCTTGACCACCGATCTGGAGCCAGACAGGACTCTCCTCTTCCACAAACTTGAAAGACTCCTTGTTGACTAGTGACAGATTTTTGAAAACTGTGTCATCTTGAACGGCCGATAACTTGTACTCCCAAGAAATATGTGATCTGCTCCGATTCACTCGTCGATAGGTACTGTCCCATGAGCACCAAGCACGCACAGCAACAGGATCGTGGTATGCCGGGCGCATACTAAACTTGACCACTATCCTGCGACTATCGAAACAGTCGCCCATAATTTGCCTTCTCAGCTCGTAAGGAAGATCTGAAAATGACATGATGAATTTTGGTATGGTATCGTTTGGGAGAAATTATGTCTGTGACGTTCTCGTGGAGTTATGGAATCAGAGAAATCAAGCCATTTTTGTAGTGAAGCTGGACAGATATATCGTATTGTTCTATTCCGTTTCTATAAAACAATGAACAGAATAAAGAACGAGAACAGTTACATTGTTATAAAGAATCGCTTTGTACGAACAAGCCAATATTAGAATGAGCGCATGGGTCACGTGATTACATAAAACGAGCCATGCCCAGGATGGAGACAAACAAATAGCGGAGACATTTACGAAGCAAAACAGCATAATTAAATGCTCGGTCAAGAACTTGTGTAAAGGGACCTTATGTGACACTGTCACGTGGCGATCTTTCATTCATGCCCGAGGAGAGCAAAGAGGAAATGCAAGACACAATCCCAGTTGTAACACGGTTCAACAATTTTACAATGAAAATGATACCTTGAACCAGGACAGATAACCATTATAGAGAAACGTCGTGAGCTGGAAGCCAAAGTGTGAACGTGGGTGCTAGTATTTACCACCAAGTAAAGCATAACGGATAAATACCACCGCTATCTCCGAAATGTGCCCATCTCAACAGCTTCTTGATCCCTTCGTTGACTCTGGTCTTGGTGAAGTTCTGCAAAGCCAGGCCTGAACGATGTAGAAGGTTGGGTTGTGTTCGGCTCATTCTTATTGCTTCCGTTTGGCGAAGACTTCAGTGAATGCTCCTTTGCTTTGCGGTCTTTCTTTCGAAAGTAGTTGATGATGGTGGCCATAGCAACAATGGCTCCTGGAAGCCCCACTCCAAGACCGACCCCCAAGGCTATGTTTCTATTGGTGGTGCTACTTCCACCTGCCCCCGTTGTAACGTTGTTTCCCACGCCGTCTCCAGGTCCAGAGCTGCCCGCTCCATTGCCACACTGACTGTTGTTCCCACAAGTTGTTTGACGCCTGACTGGTATGAGCCGTGTGGGCCAAGGCCACGTGAAAGTCCCCGATGAGTGCTCTAATGAGATCGTCATCAGCTTTATTCTTCTCAAGACGAAGGGTTGGGACAATAGCAAGCTGAAATCAGCTTTTCTCCACCAATCTTAATGAATGAAATACCCACTTGATTGAGCAAGACCGTCTCTAGAGTCGGCTGGAGCTGATATCTTGAGATGACCTAAAGCGTTCTGAACATAATCAACCAACTCGTTATCAGATTGATCGTTCCCCCGAGCCAGAAATCTTGCTGTAAAGTCCCCCGGGGCCGGAATCCTTTGTAAAAAACTCCGGTCCTTGATACCGTGGTTCTCGTCAAGTGATCTCCATTGGGGGATGGGCAATGAGGTAACTTCAATAAAGTATAGAGAGGCGATTAACGCCCAAAACCAAAGATGCATCTTGCAAGAATACATGCCTAGTCTCACTGAAGACCCAGAATTTACGTCCCTTTGATCGGTATAGCGAGACTTGCCATCGTTAAAGTAGGATGCAAGGTCGCTTCTTCTGTGTAACATAAGGGTGGCAAGAACGGCAAAATCCGCAGAGCCTGGCTCTGACTCCTCCAAGCCTCCCTTGATCCTCTGATGGAGAACAGAAGACAGGCCTTGTTTAATCCAATAAGATCGCTTGATACTTGGTGCTTGAGTAGGCAGAAGAGACACTGATTACCAATCTCTTGTTCGATTGGGGAGACTTTGAGGTGAGGCTGTGCGAGTCCATTTCAGCTCCTAGCCACTCGATCGAAAGGGTAACTAGTGACGAGTTTTCCTTTTGTCCCAAGGAAAAGATGGCGTGAAAAGTTAAAACTACCATTACTGCGCCTTGCAATCGCCGCTGAGTAGGTAATTTATTAGGCTTTCGTGGGGGGCGCTGTCACCGTCTACAGCCCTCCTCGCGACGATCCCATAAAGAACTTGGTGATGTTCCATAGTTTCTCCACCTTCAACTGTTCAACAAATCGACCCGCAACCATGTCTAACGTTGGTTTATTCTCACTGGTACTTAGCCTCTATATCCTCGGTGTCAACGCTGGTCAGATCCAGCCGACCCAGGTCTTGGAGCTAGAACCCATAGTCAACCCAGTGCCAACACCTAGGGCTGTTATGGCAGAGGAGAATTCGAAACTCGTCGATCGCCAGTACTACAATACACTATGCGGCTACGCTACAGGAGATCTGAGTAAGAGCCTATCCCTAAACCAAAATGCAATTGAAATGATGCTGACCACTGATCAGACTTTCCTGTAACCTGCGGGGCTGGATACGTCTGTGCTACAGCTATTGACTATTATGCTGCCGGCTGTTGCAATCCGAACGAATTGGCCATTTGCGACATTCCTTCTACTTGCATCCAATATGGGGGGTACTGCGATTCTGCATGCCTAGCAGAGAACATTGCGTATACATCATGGTAAGGAAAAGGCTTCGGAGAAACGGTCATGTCTGATGAGCTCCAGTGGATATTTGACTCCATACTGCTTCACTAAAGTCTTTGAGTATGAAAGTCCATATTACGAATATGACTGTGCCACTTCTCCTGGTACTCTCACAATTTTGTCGACCGCGAGTGGTCTTGCACCTAACGACGTCGTGACTTCGGTTGCTGTAGTTACGCAAACAATAGAGTCCTCAACGCCCGCAACACCGGTTGCGGACAGTGGAACATCGGGAACAAACATTACGAACATCAACAACTGTGGAAATGATAGTTCATGTGGAAATGGTCAGGGTTCAAGCGGCAGTAATGATGGTACGGGAAATGGGAAGTCTGGGGCAGCCGTACGAACTGCAGCTCCCAATCTCTATCTTATCATGACTTGGATCTGTGCCGGAATTTTGGTATCGCTATGAATATCAGTTGAGAAATCGTTCGTTGTGGTGATTGACTAGAGCTCCAGGTACATGGGTTTGAAGCTGGAGAAGCACTTTCATTATTATTTTTAAGCAGATAACACTTGTTAATGATATTGTACCCAGACTTCCTGAATGATAACACCAGCTAGTAACAATACATATTCAAAATCCAACAGAAATATACTCAAAAATCAAGATGAAATGAAATCGCCGTAAAGTGAAAACATGAAGAGAGACAGGGTTGGCTAGGACTTCCTAGCCCTCTTCCCACCTTTCTTCACTCTCGATGACGCGCCTCTCTTGTGCCCCTTCTTAATCCCCTCGTTCTCCTCCCAATCTTTCTTGATGATATCCGCCGCTTTCTCCGCCACGGCATATACCGAAGTTTGCAAGTCGTTCCTGATCTCTAGTGGGATTATACTCGCGTCAACCACCCGTATGTTCACTACCCCATAGACCTTGAGTTTCGGGTCAACAACCCCACCCTCTTCCTCCGGCATCATGGAGCATGTCCCAAGAGGTTGATAGCCCGAGGTTAAGGCATCTCTGCAGAACTCACCAGCATTTTCTTTGGTGAGGTGCTCGAAACCTGGATGGAAAGCTTTGCCCGCATCTTTGAGGAGAGATGCGAAGGGTTCCTTCGTAGAGAAGTATTGCAGGAAGAGCACACCTGCGCTGAAGAGCTCGACATCTAGGGGATGAGATAGGTAGTTCGGGTCGATAATTGGAGCGACAGTAGGATCCTTGGAAGTAATGTGCACACTTCCACGAGAATATGGTCTAGAAACAGAGATATAAAGTGTGATAAAGCTTCCTAGACTCGGTGTCCCTTCCCCGTCGGCGAATCCTTTCTGCACCCCGACTGGGATGTATATCATCTGGTACGCGCTATCCATTGGATTTTGAAGTGCTTCGCCTAACAATTTGTACTGATTTTTCAGAATAGGAATAGCATTAACCACAGCTGCCTCTGAAAGTTCGGATATTGGTTTCGCGGGTACATGACCAGTCCTTTGGCCGACCTGCAGGTAAGAGAGATTTGCATTGCTGCCAATGAGAGAGCTCAGAAGGCCTGTTTGGGTGGCGTAAAATTCCGTGGTTGCGGCTGCTTTCACGCCAGCTATGCCAAAACTGTCGAACGTAGAGATCCCTTCTGCTGCCTGGAAACACAGCGGCACAATTCCTTGATCTTGAAGGTTCTCTCCAACGTTTGCGTTCTCGACCACCACTTTGATTCCAAGTGGCCCAAGGACATTTCTTGAGCCAATACCAGAAAGTTCTAGAATTTGAGGACTTTGAAAGCTCCCAGCACAAAGCAGGACTTCGTGTTCTGCCTTGACGTGGTACTTGAACCCAAACGACGTGAAATCAACACCAGTTGCAAAGATCTGGCCATCATGACGACTCAACGTGATCTTGTTAACTTGTGCTTCTGTAAGAACTGTGAGATTAGGTCGACTGACATTAGGTTGGTAATACGCAGTTCCCGCGTAACTTCTGGTGCCTGAAGCAGGGTCGACCGTGATCAAATTGCTGGAGTAGAAGTCAGAGCGTGTCTGAGATTGGGACTAAAACTGACCTATATCCTCCATTACCCTGACCTGACTGAGGATCCGCTGGCATTCTCAAACCAAGCTTGTCGAACGTCTTCACCCAGGCATTTCCCCCAGCCTGCTTACTGTTGGTAAATGCAGTACGAACGGGGCCGTTGCCATCATGGAGGCCCTTGTCGATAACTTTATGGTCGATTTGGTAGAACTCTGCAATCTTCTTCGAGGGCTCCGTGAAGGTTGCAAATTTCTTGTAGTAAGGAGCTAAATCCTCATGTGACCAGCCACGGTTACCTAGCTTTTCCCAGCTATCGATATCTTCTTTCGAAGGGTAGGTACACAGCATGTCACTTAACGCGCTTGGCTTTGTTAGAGAAACCGGTTCATTAAAGATCATGGAACTGCTTGCCTAGAACCGCCGAGCACCTTTCCACGGGGCTGTGATACGACACGACCATTCATGTACTTCTAGAAATGTGTTAGCAAAACAAATGCCATTGGGAGCTAGTTCCATGCCTGAGCAGTTGTTTTGAAAATCCAATCATAATCTGGATGTCCAATCGTATTAGAGTTCACTATTTTCGTTAGTCCGAAGCTCAAGTTGAATCTCAGACACCCTACAGCCAGGAACTAATATGTTCGGATCAGCAAGACGATTCTGCCCTGCTTCAATGACACCAACTGTGATGTTCCGATCTTCGGTAAGGCGAGCAGCTAATGTCAACCCTGCGGTTCCTCCACCAATAATGAGGAAGTCATAGTTCTTGGAGGCGAACTCTTCTGGAGAGTCACTGAGCATTTCGATTGTGTTTCTATCGAGAAAAAATTTATTCAGAGAAATTTCAAGGTAGGAAACGATAAACTAAAAATAAAGGAACTTCATGAGTCCGGAAAGACACTTATATGGGAACAGCCTTCTAACTTCGAAATACGGCTAGATTTCTGGGAGGTCAGCCGGGGCTGAATGCGCATTTGCGAATCCCTTGAATTCCAAAGAAATATTTATGAATTTAGGTCAAGCACCATGCAAATCACTCCGAACAAATAAGCTGACGATTTAGATGACTTTCGTAGCGAGCGCTGTCTAAACAGGCCTAAGAAGCACACATAATCTCTAATGCAGATGAGGAAACACGTCAGCAGATCTAAACACTTGTTCTCGTCTTGTATCTTTGAGGCGAGGAGTACGTGGTGAGTAGACAGCAGCCATGGGGGATTATGTATGACATGTGCTGACAGGGGCTGCGTATAACAACCTGGTAAGCTGACCTGGCTGAAAGCGACTCGCCCCTTGACTTGAGATGGCTGATTGGTCGCGTACGCGCGGTAGGAGGCAAAGTGTCAGCGGCCCCGGATTGAAACTACTTATAGGGCTGATTACAAATAAAAAAAGTTGGCAATGTTTGGGTGCTTCGTGAAGTTCGTCGTAGTTTGACGAGCCTGGTTGACCTTGGTACGGGTCGACCCAAGTGGTGCCTTCCAGAATCATCAAGCCACAGGCAGTAACTCAAATCGAGAATTTGCGCAAAGTTTAAGAAAGATAGATAATCCTCGTCTGAAATTTCATTTTTCAAGAAAGCAAGACCCTGATCTCTGCGCTTGTTCGGGGGAATAAAGCGCGTAACGGCCCCGAGGCTGATCCGTCGTCGTCGTCTACTTCCTCCAGGATCTCGTCTGCTGCGATCAATTTCTCTTCCACTTGCTCGAAGTCGTCACAGAACTTTTCTGCGGCCTCTTCGGTAATATCTCTTGCCAATTTCGAACTCTGAAGATCTTTCAGATTCTCCATAGCATCCATCAATGCCGAAGGGAGGAAATCATCCAATGTCTGACTGGCTTGTGTCAAAGCGTCCGGCTGGAAGGTCTCTAGTGTCCGAATAGACTCCAGGTCCTCTTTTGTGTCTGCTAGTGGCGCCAGAGCCTGTATAAGAGGCTCTAATGCAGACTTATTTCGAAAGTAAGAGTACTGATAATCGACAAGGCTAGTCGAGTACTGCTCGATGTTGCCTGTAATTTCAGAAATCCTCTCGCTGTTGAAGTCGAAAGGTGCCAAGATATTCCTAGCTGCCAGCAGGCAATTGATAGCGAATATAGAACTCGACGGGGCCTCGAGGCTTTTGGCAATATTCTCGCTGCCTTTCATGAAGGGATCGAAAGCGTCAGCCAAGATGGGCTGGAAATCAGCTTCTCTGCTATTCAATGATACGAAAGATGTCTCATAAGTTCCCATAATTGCCGTAAGCTGTTTCAGCCCATCCTGTAGGAAGTCTGGAGGTCCAAGGTCTGCAGGCGCGTGGTGAGTTTCTGCTTGTAGGCTAGCAACGTGGTCCCGCATCAGAACTCTGAATTGTCGCAGAGCAGATTCTTCGAGAGTCGTCAATGATTCAAGTAACACCGAATCCTCGCCAAGTAACTTTGAGAATGTAACACGATAGAAGTTGAGCAGGTTCGCAATCTTGTAAGCCATGATAGTCTCTTCGTGACTTTGGATAACTTGCCCAATACGTTGGCGCAAGACCCTAGCAACCCCGGCAACGTCTCGATCTACCAATTCATTCAGAGCTTTCAGGCCATCAAAGTTGCTGGCCTCGTTTTCGTCCTCCGAAATACGGTTCCATGGTTCACTATCGCGGCCAGCTTGGATGCCCTTGGCGATCTCATCACCGTCTGAAATGAACAAGACTTCGAGAGCTTCTCTCTCACTGACAGTGGCGGAATGAGTCCACGCTAACATATCCCCGACATAACGTAACGGATCATGAGCAACCAGCTCAATAGGCTTCACAGAGGTATCTTCTTCGCCTGTTACAGATGTGCCTGTCAAAGCAGTGTAAAAGGCGTCTGAGAGAATTTGTTCTCTAGCTTCAGCAAAGAAGTCTAGGCAATTCTGGAAGAGTGTTGGACGTTCTGCAACAACTCGAAGAGCTCTTCGGATCGATGAGCTAATCTGAGGGTTTTCCAGGTTGAGGGATTTGAATTCTCGCTGAATCCATCTGTAAAGTTTCTGGAACGCTCCATTAAGGTTCTTCGAAGTTTGTTCCACAATCTCAAGACCAAGACGCTGGTTTTCGGTACCAAGTAGTATCTCGCAGTCGTTCTGAATCCTCTTGGCTCTAGCAAGAAGAGAGAAGAACTTGTCATTAATCGGTTCCGCGGTAGAAGTAAGGCTTGCAATATCATCCTCTGACATGATAAAATGGGCGTTGAACGCCCTCAGAAGTTGCTGTTTTGCCTCGACTTGTTCTTTTTGCTTCATGAGCTCGGAGGCTTCTTCCAGGACTGGAGCTGTCTCCTGGTGTGCTGACGAGATATGCCTCTTCATCTCCTCGCAGCCTTGATTTAGGCTTGCTATTGTGAGCCCGATACGTTTGAGTTGCTATGTAAGGATTCAATACATATTTACGAATAGTGGACATCTACCTAGGGTTAGAAATCATACCTCGGCCACGTGACCAAATTCCCGGATGATATCTCCATTACTTTCGATAACTTCCTTTTGGACATCGAGTCTGAGTTGCCGCCGTGTTTCTGAGGTGTTCTGAACGCCACGCTTGTCCAACAGGTACAGGGCATCTCTGATATCAGAATCCGCATAAGACGCGGAGAGGACACTCGTAACTTTCGTTGTCAGAGGATTGCTCCTTGCTTGAGAGCTTGCCGGTGAGATGGGGGAATCTACAGCATCACTCAGGCCTGACTGTTTCCGAGTCAGGAAATAGTCAGTCGTCATTGTGACCGCGAGAGTCAGAGAAAGTTGTGTCGATTCTGTAGCATTGAAGTTTGTGGACAAGTGGTAGCGAATTGTCTTCACTTCCGGGTGTATTTAGGTGCGGATAAATTCGCCCCCTTGTCGGCCGTTTTTAGGCTAGCACAAGGCTGATGAAAGGTAGTGGCGCTGGCCGCGGTCATCCCCCCTGCCGCTCGTGCTCATCGTCCTTTCCCAAGCTTGAAGGCATCCACGAGTACCTAACCCAGGTGACAACCTGGTCATAACAACATGGCATAATATGCATTCTGAGTATCCTCTTGAGACACCGGTGTTCTAGCATTTTCGCCTCCCAAATGCACATTCACATGCTGCTATTCTCGTGGTTCACCACAACGACCACACCAGCTTCTTGCTAACCCGCAAGAGTTCAAGGTCTCCACGTCTCTTTCGGCGCTCTGAGCTGTCCGAATCTAGGTGCTGCCTGACGAACCCGATAATTTACCACGATGATGACCTCAAACCTCCTCTCTAGACTGCTTCCCTCAAACACTACTGGCCGTTCCATTTACGAGGATCTTCGAGCCCATGATGAAGCATCCGAATCAGACTTGGAGGAACAAGCAGGCTTAGCAATAGATGAAGAGAACCTGAGGTTTCACGATGATGATCTTGGGAACGCAGATGCTTTTAATGGGGAAGATAGCGGCATTACGACCGCGAGTACCGCCTTCCTGGCTGGACAACAACAAACCCAATCCCAAGGGAGAGGAGATGGCTCGAGAGGCAAACCGAAACAACGGCGATCGAAGTGGATTGCACAGTCTCCTAGACTGCTAGAGGAGGATGTAGATGATGATGTTCCTGCGTCTTTGCTGATTGAAGGGGACGATGTACCTGGGCCTAGTGCTCCAGCTCAACCACGCATTAGGCAAGGAGCGACCAAGAGGGGAGAACCTGCAATACCAGGTCCATCGAATAGAGGAACTCGGGCGCACTGGGAAGCTGCACAGGCTCAGCAACAGCTACATCGAAACGACGACAACCCCCCTGTGGGGCCCCAGCCAGTCCGGCAAAACGTTGGACCCCTTTCAGGTGGTCCACGAGAGAAGGCTATGTGGAGATGGATAAACATTATGAACCTGGACAGCTTCATGAAGGAGGTCTATGATTACTATACTGGCGCCGGACTTTGGTGTATTACTCTCCAAAGAGCTCTCCATTTGGCGTAAGTGAATGGAAAAATGCATACCCGAAGACAATAGCTGACTCGGTGAACTTAGCCAAACGATATTTGTGGCAGTTTTTGTTACCTTCCTCACGCAGTGTGTCGATTTCAAAGAGATTCCCAAGAGCAGGAAATTATCTGAAGTACTCGTGCCCCAGTGTACCAAGAACATCTCGGGAATGCCAAATGTCGCAATTTGGCTCTTTAGCTTACATGTGTTTTGGAGAGTTTATGAGCTCTTGATCGATATCCCTCGTTTGATACGTGTTCGCGATTTCTATTTGTATCTCCTGGATGTCCCCGATACGGATATGCAAACTATATCCTGGCAAGACATTGTTGGACGGATCATGGCCTTGCGGGACGCCAATCCCGTCACAGCCGAAAAGATATCACCATCAAACCGAAAGTACCTCGGTAGTCAATCGAAGCAAAGACTAGATGCACATGATATTGCCAACAGGCTGATGAGAAAGGAGAACTATCTCATTGCGTTATTCAATAAAGAGATATTGGATTTAACGTTGCCATTGCCGTTCTTGCAAGGTCGTCAGATATTTTCGAGAACGATGTTGTGGAACCTAGATTGGTGCATTATGGATCTGGTGTTCAACGAAACGGGCCAAGTTAGGCAACTGATCTTGAAGGATTCTCATCGAAGGCAATTAAGTAATGGTCTCCGAGGGCGATTTTTGTTCGCCGGCTTCATGAACGCCATATTGGCACCCATTCTTGTTATCTACCTGATGGTGGTGTACTTCCTCAAATACTTCAATGTGCGTCTCTTCCTCCTTGCGATATGTATATATGGCTAATCGAAAATTAGGAATACCAGAAAAATCCGTCCGCACTTGGCTCACGACAATACACACCCTTGGCTGAATGGAAGTTCAGAGAGTTCAATGAGCTTCATCATTTATTCCACAAGCGGGTAAATATGTCGTACCCATTTGCATCACGGTATTTAGATCAGTTCCCGAAAGTCAAGACAGAGAAAGTTGCGAGGTTTGTGGCATTTGTTGCTGGAGCCATTGCCTCGGTGCTTTTCCTGGTTTCCCTTTGGGATCCAGACAACTTCTTGAGCTTCGAAATCACACACGACAAATCTGCGCTTTTCTATTTGGGGGTATTTGGTGGTCTGTGGGCTATCGTGAACGGAACCATACCTGAGGAGAATCTCGTGTTCGAGCCTGAATATGCACTGCGCCAGGTCATTGAATACACCCATTATATGCCAAATCATTGGCAGGATCGATTACATAGCGACGAAGTCAAGAGGGAGTTTGCCACCCTCTATGAGCTGAAGATTGCCATCTTTCTTGAGGAGGTTTTCAGCATTATTATTACGCCTTTTATTCTCTGGTTTAGTTTGCCGAATTGCAGCGATCAGATTGTAGATTTCTTCAGGGAGTTTACTATCCACGTGGATGGTGTCGGATACGTATGCTCTTTTGCAGTCTTTGACTTCAAAAAGGGCGATGGTAGGAAAGGTTTGCATGCAGGCGGAAACGCCGATGTGCGAGACGATTACTATTCGACGAAACATGGCAAGATGGCTGCCTCATACTACGGATTTCTGGACAACTATATCTTCAATCCGAAGACTGCTGTTCAGGGGCACGTACCTCCTGGGATGCGCCATCAATTCCATCCTCCACCAGCTTTCCCAGGACTCATGTCACCGACTCTAGCTGCAGAGATGCAGACATCCAGGTTAGGACGCAGTGAAAGAGGCCCAGGCAGCCGGGCACCGACTGGGAGACCACCCCGGACTCCAAGATTTCCACCTACCCGAGCACACGAATCACCGTTGCAATCGATCCTACTTGATCCTCATCATCAGCCATCGAACTCGGGTTTCGGGGCTCGCAGTGTGCGCCGCAACTCTCGTTCTAGGTATCAGACGCGGCGCAATATCATTGAGGAGCCTATAGAAGACGAAGACGAGTCTGGCGTTGGTAGAGCGGGACAATCAGGAGGCGAGTCGAGAGATGCGTATGAGAGTGAAGTTGGGCTTGACGAATCCAGATGGGAGGTATCGCCTACAAGGAACACCCCGAAAGATGCCGAAGAGGAAGAATTAGACAATGGGCCTACCGGAGGGGGAGTTCTTGGGTTACTGTATCAATTTCAGAAAGCACAAACGGATGGTAGGCCGGGTGTGAACATTTGAGGGTATTGCAGCATTTCTGGGAGTTTTGGAGGTAAGGCATACGACATGGACCGGAGGCGTTGCATTGCAGTATCTATTATTGTAGACTAAATTGAAGGATCTTCTCCGTTCTTTGGTCTTCTGTACTTGTGGTGTATGAACGTCGTAAGTTCCAATTTATCAGAGCGGCGTGTCGGCTATCGATTGTTCATTTCTGTAGACTGTGACAACGACTTCCATGAGTAAACCGCTAAATGGGGCAGCGGAGTGGTGCTCTTGTAGGAGAAGAAGAATGACTGCTGCATTGAAATGGTTGAAGATAAGTTATGAGAAATCATTGTTATGGAAAAAGGAAGGCGAATTTGTAAGGAGGGTCAGTTTTATTGTCGAGGATGAAGTTGTCCTAATTTAGAGGGGCGTGAGATATGGAGCGATTTGGGAAGTGGCAGGGACGATAAAGGCATTGCTCAAATGTATGAGACTGCAATCTTGATTGAGGGCAGTTTGATCGGGTAAAGATTCTAGTAAGTAGTTCCTGGTCAGGTGCACCAAACCGTTTCTGATCAGGTTCCTTCCAGATTACTTAACAGTTGAGTCTTATGCATATTACACGATAAGCAATAATCTTAAAGGCGGACCCGGAAATGAAGCGCAAGAAGCCGGTTGGTTCCTTGTTCTACAAGCTCTACGCGGTCACTCAATCGTACAGCAACATGTTAGGCCAAAGCGCCTTCAAATATGCCACCAGCCACAACTGAAGTAAGACCTTTACAGGCAGATACCTTTATAAGCAGATAGAGCCTGCAATTTTCTCTTTGCCAGCCTTTGTGGTAGGGCACAACATCAGCCCCACAGCCATGTTACGCAAGTCAAAGACGGGGGGCGCAACGTTTCTGCAAGCTGGACAGCACCAGAAGCAAAGAGGAAGCATGGTTGCGCAGCAAAATGGCCACAGCCACCTACTCTACAGCTGCTCTACCCGCTCGGATGGGATTCTGGAGACCTGGTATGGGGATTTTTGGCTTACAAGCAAATGGCATGTTTGATCCCACAGTCGTATGACCGACGTCTGTTGGAAGACCACAATGACGAAAGCTACCCCAGATCTGTGATGCAAGATGGGCTGGCCCGTGCTGGGGCTGAAAGACGCCTGGATGCCCCTGCACGGAATCTGGAATAGCAAGCGGAAGTCCGAGGAGATGTCTAAAGTGCCCCGTGAGGCGGCTGCTGCGAAAGCGGACCTGGAAGCTTTGTTCTCCGGAGAGGTCATGCAGGATACAGTACTGTACTGGGTGTGAGGCAATTGAAAACTCTTCATATAAGAGAGCGCCTTCCGATGTGCAATTGAAATGGGCCCAGAAGTGTGTCAAACCAACACAAGATAGCTGCGGCATTTTGGAGGCCCTGTTGATTGATGGATTGGTAAAGTTGGTGTTCTAGAATTGGTGGTCGACGTCGACCTCGGCCAAGGCTCCACCCACAACCGGCGCTCTTCAGTGACCCCTGTCGCTTCCGAATCTATTTTCCTGACATTCATCATCACCGTTGACGAGTCCACGAAAAAAGTCAAGTCTTGCTCCAGCCACTTGCTCAGTCCTCGACCACGTCGCCGCAACCCTTCCTCCGATACCTGCCATCAGATCCCCAGCAGACGCCCTCGAGCAACCTCTTGTCGGCCCCCCAGTGTTATCAAGACAGTCGACATCCTGGCTCTGCAATCGAAGACGTACGGAGGAGGATCTGTGGCCGTGGCCTCTCCAATGGCCCAGCCAAATGCAGAGCCAGTAGAAGAGTACGAGTATGTACACGCAGTTTCCGAGCTCCCTACTGCCTCTGTCCCTCCCGATTGCTGACTTGGCATCAACAGCTATGAAGGACTGCCGCCGAATTTTTCGTTGCTGCAGAACATGACCGCGGGCGCTTTTGCTGGCATAGCTGTAAGCTTCGCCCCCCCCGCATCAACTTTTCGTGAATCTCGCAAACTGATGATTTCTTAGGAGCATACGGTCATGTACCCGATTGATGCTATCAAGGTGCGCAATATTTATATTGGGATCATGATTTCAGGAGTTGTGCTGACTGACCGCCACGCAGACCCGAATGCAGATCCTGAACCCGACACCCTCCGCAGTCGTCAATGGTATGATACAAGGTGGTTACCGAATAGCCACGGGGGAGGGAGTCCTCAGTTTATGGCGAGGGATGTCTAGTGTGGTGGTAGGAGCGGGTATGTAGATCGGGTGAAGCTACAAGGAAAGAATACTGACAGGGTACCAGGTCCCGCACATGCCGTCTACTTTGCTACTTATGAAGCTGTAAAGCATCTGATGGGAGGTAACCAAGCAGGTGTACACCATCCCCTGGCAGCTGGTATGTCGATATGAAAAGTCCAGCCTTGGCGGATCTTGCTAATAAAGCTCCAGCCACCAGCGGAGCTTGCGCAACAATTGCCAGCGATGCCCTCATGAACCCATTTGATGGCAAGCTCACCCGCATATTTTTCTCTAAAATTTACTAACACCTAGCAGTTATCAAGCAGCGAATGCAGATCCATGATTCTCAAAAAATGTACAAATCGATGACCGACTGCGCGAGATACGTCTACAAGAGCGAGGGTCTATCCGCGTTCTACGTCTCATACCCCACCACGCTATCCATGACCGTCCCCTTCACCGCGCTGCAGTTCCTCGCCTACGAATCGATTTCGACCGTCATGAACCCGACGAAGACTTATGATCCTTTGACACATTGTGCTGCTGGAGGAGTAGCGGGTGGCTTCGCAGCAGCACTCACGACGCCGATGGATGTAGTGAAGACGATGCTACAGACGAGAGGAACAGCGAACGACCCGGAATTAAGGAATGTTAATGGATTTATGCAGGGAGCGAGACTATTAAAGAGCCGAGAGGGTTTCAGAGGGTTCTTTAAGGGAGTAAGACCGCGAGTCGTTACTACGATGCCGAGTACAGCTATCTGTTGGTCGGCATACGAAGCTTGCAAGTGAGTTATACCTACACTTTTCCAAATCATCTCTAATAATAATTCCAGGGCCTACTTCATTCGCCAAAACGATTCCGTAGTCTAAAACTTTCCAGTTCACGACCGAAATGAGGATCCCCATACAAAAGTCTGCCACCTCTAATTACGTACCCCGAGATTCAATGTTCGACAAAAAAACGACTTGCTTGGATACCTTGGCTTATTGCATCTCAACAATTCGGCATACACAAAAGCACCATCAACACCTCTCCACACATCACCTAAGTTTTGTACATACCTTCTCACTAGATCTTTTTTCCTCGGGGCTGTTCGTTTCTCACGCACGTTCCGGTTTCGGTTTGGCTCGGCTCGGCTGGCTACATTGCTGCTAGCTGGTTGGGGGATACATGGCGTTTTGACATGAGTTTGTTTTCTAATCGATAGGTCTGAAGAATGGGCGATGCATTGCATGGCATTTTTGTTTGCACACATTGTGGATGAGGGAGGAAGTGTCTTTAGAGTGTGTTAGCACGACCGAGAGATGATTTGAGGGAAGCGAGGAGAGAAATGAGGGGAGATATGATGAAATTTGATGTGTACTTGTAAAGTAGGCAGGCAACTAGCGACCGAGCGATAAGCATCTAGTTATGATGGAGGGAGATATCTGACACAAATGAGATGTTGATGAATGAAGAAGTTGCTCGCCAGGTTCTCATTTTCCTTCATGTCTGAACTTGATCTTGATTTGAGATGTGATGTTTGCTGCGACAGATGGTTCCGGCCGGGGTTGTGTTGATCTTAGGCGAAGTTCACGGCGGCTGCCCTAAATGTAGAAAGGGGTTCACTCGAGACGTGATCACGAAAACTAATATACCTAGCACGAGGCAAAGGAAAAGAATGACTTGGGGTCTTGAAGCGGACCCATCAGGCATGAGTACTAGAAAGAAAACCACAGGTGGAGATGGATAGTTTATTGGCCTAAAGGAACGATGGTTAAGATGTCTGAAGCAGACCTCACCACAGGATGGGCTGCCAGCGCCATGCCAACCGCACCCGCAGTAAACCTCGAAAGTGTGCCGATTACGGGCGTCGCTTATCCCATATGTTTTTCTCCGAGTCCTCCACAGGCCTATTGTACTCCTCTAAAAGCAGGTCTGATATTTCGATGAATTGTGATTTTCCACATCCATGCTGATGAGTTGAGGCTGATGTAGAACTAGCATCGACATTCACCTAGCGCTGGCCTGTCACCACAGCCATTGCTCACTGTAGAGTACCGTAGAGCTTGCGTTGCGTAGGAGTGTGGGTAACGAAAAGGATGCCCCTTCGAGTTGCATCGGATTAGGTGTGCTCAGTGAGGCTGCAGCCACCCAAGCCACCGCCACTAACTGCGCCGCCTCTGTCTGGGCGGGATCAAGACCAAAACCAGTCGCTAGGAAAGACACTGTACTGTAACTCATCGCCTGCCTCTGCCTCGTGTCGTCCCACGATTCACCTCTGAGAGCCTTCGCCCATCGTACCTACACACCGTGGACACTCAAACCGTCGCAGCTCAAGTGAAAAGAGAGAGAGAGAGAGAGAGGGAGTCATTCACGCAGCTGCCAATTAATAAAGAACTTTAACTTTGCGGGGGCAGGGACTCGTCTCGCTACGTCATCCAGGGTCACCCACACCAGCCAGGAAGCACATGACCAGCTCTCTTCGAGCCTTCAACAGATACAATATTGAATTTCAAGAGCAGCATACTCTGTGAAAATCGACATTCATGAGCTGGCGAAAGGGGGTTCCCGAACGGTGCGGTCATGATGCGAAACAAGACCTCGTCGTCTCTCCAGAAGACGTACGATGAATGCTATCTGATATGTTCGACTGCCGTGTATTTCGAGGGCCAGGTAAGAATTTCGACAGATTCTGAGATTCCAAGCAGTACCGCAATCCAAGTGCTTGGCTCAGAACAAAATGCTAACGGCGGCTGTGACAGGGCAATGAAGCTGAGGCTCTACGATCATGGCGTTCAGCCCTCGACCAAATCTACTATCACAACGCGTACCGCGTGCCTGCAGGCTATGTTCCAAAGTCCGAAACCGAAAAGGCGCTGAAAGATAGCCTGCGAGACATGGAAATGCAGTGCAAGGAGCGGGTGGATTTGTTGGAGGCATTGAGACAATCAAGGCAGGAGAAAGCAGCAGCAGACGCGTCAACAGAGGTATCCAGCGGGAAAATACAGAAGAGCTCGTCGAGGACAACGAGACAGAGTTCTGAGTCCGAGAATAATGAGCGAGGCTTCATTGGGAATGGGACTATCCCTGCTGTTGGCTATCCTGATCTCTCAAAGCCCACCCCGCCCTTACCTCAACGACCTGCGATGTTGTCCAAGACCAGCTCTGAACAAGCTGTTGTGGGAGTCAGATCAACAGCCAGTTCCTCATCCTACTATCCTCCTTCAATTTCAAGAACAACGAACCCAACATATTCGCCTTCCTTAGCACCGCCGATGAAGAAAACCTCGAGAAGCCCGAGTCCTGAAAAGGGTCGAACGATGCTACACACGCTGCGATCTGGGGATAGGAGTGCGAGGAAGCCGCGGAGTTCTGGCGTCAAGAAAGAGAATCCTGTTACGAATAAGGCTGCAACATTGGCATGGCAGTCAGTGGGAAGGTCAAACAAGGATAGGCTTGGCCGTGGCCTCGATGCAGAAGCTAATCATAGCTCCACGACACTCCCAGAATCTGGTCGAAAGGACAGTACCAGTGATCCAACACTATTTAGGCCATCGTCCTCGAACAATGTCCGATATGATAGCAGAACGAGAACTCTTATTCACGAGCCTCACTCACATCCTCCTGCACCAAGTCCTCCTGATCTTCTGACCGGGAATCAGGATCTGTTCAATGCTACTGGCAGCTCAAATGGCTATCCGTTTCCTCCAATCGACCCAGGCCAACCAGGTGCAGTTTCTGGCTCAATGCTAACTACCTCTGCTCTTCGAGACTTGATAGACCTTGAGCCTCCAACACCTCCTGCCGCCGAACCGAGTTCTTCGAAACCAAGGAGAACTCCACCACCTCCACCACAATCAAGATCGTCAGCAAAATTTGAGCCTGTATCTTACCCTACTTATTTGCAAGAATACCCCGAGACTAGCGCCAGGAAGAGCAAGGCGGAAAAGGATTTGCCCATCCGGCGAAAACATGCGACGAAGGACGGAGCAGATGTTGAGTCTTCTTCTAGCAGAGTTTCTAGAAAGCCTGTACCTGCAAACATCTCGTCGCCACGACATCGCGATCGGCATCAGGAAAGGGATGATGCGAGAAGAACACAGAGGAGGGAAACCCAAAACCCCAGAGACGAAGAAGTTTCTTCACAGAGTGTTGACGATGACACAAACAGCAGTGGGGGCCAGGCTTCGATGCCAAAGAGAAAGTTGAAACAGAAACAGAAGGACAAGCCGATACTTGCAGAACCCACCACGCCAACATCCGACGATTCTGCTTCGGATACAGACGACGCGAAGAAGGCTTGGGAAGAGAAAGTTAAGCAACTAATGAAGCATCTTCCCAAAGGAGTTGATGAGGGAGCTGCAAAACAGATATTCAATGAAATTGTAGTTCATGGTGATGAGGTACATTGGGAAGATGTTGCGGGTCTCGACATCGCCAAGAATGCTCTCAAGGAAGCAGTTGTTTATCCTTTCTTGAGACCAGATCTCTTCATGGGACTTCGAGAACCAGCTCGAGGTATGCTTCTGTTCGGTCCGCCCGGTACAGGGAAGACAATGTTAGCCAGAGCTGTGGCTACCGAATCAAAATCAACATTCTTCTCAATCTCTGCGAGTAGCTTGACCAGCAAATATCTCGGAGAATCCGAAAAGCTTGTTCGAGCATTGTTTTCCCTGGCAAAAGCTCTCGCCCCTAGCATTATCTTCGTCGATGAGATCGATTCCTTGCTGTCTTCCCGGTCCGGGTCGGGTGAACACGAGGCCACAAGAAGGATTAAGACTGAATTCTTGATTCAGTGGAGTGATCTGCAACGTGCTGCAGCAGGGAGAGAGCAGAGTGAGAAAGAAAAGGAAAGAGGTGATGCGAGCCGCGTGCTTGTACTCGCTGCAACAAATTTGCCGTGGGCGATCGATGAGGCGGCCAGGCGGAGATTTGTGAGAAGACAATATATTCCGTTGCCCGAGGACGAGACGAGAGCTACCCAATTGAGGACTCTTTTGGGGCATCAAAAGCACAGCTTAGATGAGAATGATATCCAGAAACTGGTGGAACTAACTGATGGTATGTCTCTCATCTCCTGATTTCTAGCTTTATGCTAACTCGTGTAAAAGGTTTCTCTGGTTCTGACATCACCGCTCTTGCAAAAGATGCTGCTATGGGTCCCTTAAGATCACTCGGTGAAGCCTTGCTCCACATGTCCATGGATCAAATTCGACCCATACAATTCCAAGATTTTGAGGCTAGTCTGATTAATATCAGACCAAGTGTCAGTAAACAAGGCTTGAAAGAATTCGAGGAATGGGCAAGGGAATTTGGAGAAAGGGGTGGCTAAATATCGTATTCCTCTTGTAATATCTTAGGGGTCAACGAAATGGAACAGAGAAAGGATTAAGGATTCTGATGATACCAGTATTGGATTATGAAAAGTCCAATGCTTATGTTTAGATGGAATTTGTTTTTGCTCTGAAAAACAGTGGTCGTGATAGCAGGCTAGAAATATAAAGGTTGCCGACGTCGTGTTTCACCTATTTCACACTTCACCTCCTCCCTTATCAAAACACAAGTACCTAAATCGACTCGAGGTATTGTATGTCGTGAGAGCGTCAATATCTTACATTGCTCATCTAATGTATGACGCATATCCACAATCCATGCAATGCCGTCCATATGATGCACCCGGACCCAAAACGCCCACCAATTCTACACTCTCCTGCTCGTCTATATCCGCCACCATCCCTTCGGCTTCTCAGGCTGCTCTTCCTTTCTAACTTCCTGTGCCACTTCCTCTTTCATTTCCTGTACTGCTTCCTCCGCCTCGGACACGCCACTATCATCCGTCGACTTCGCACTGCTCAAATGCCCTTCTTCGTCCCCTGTTACTTCTTGAATTTCTTGGATTATTGCTTCTTCGCTAGAGGAAACATTCTCCGATTCAGCCATGGATTTCTCTACACCAGCTGCAGCCTTTTCCCCTCTCCTCTCTGCCCTCCTCCTCAACTCCTTCAACTTCCTCTTCGCCTCTCTCTCCGCAATCCTCTCTTCTGGCGTCGGCACCGGCGGCCTCGCCTCAATCGGCTCCCCAAAAGGCGCGAGAATAGAATTCACAACGTGATGCACTTGTTTCGAAGCCCGCCAGCCAGGGGAGATGGATATCACGTCGCCGATACGTAGAGAGGAGCGCGGGTCGTGGACGAGAATTGTACGGGATTGGTTGAAATGCTGCACACAATCCATCAGCCTTGAAGTAGAAATGAAATTGGAATTGGTTTGGGATATGGGAAGGAGGAGACGCGAAATAGGGAAGAACGCATACCTTTCCAATATGCTTATTCCATTTCTGCACTCCGACTCTCACTTTCACCGTTTTCTCCATTAGACCCGCGGAGACGACTACGGCATTCGTCTGCCGCGTCACAGAGGCGGCTATCTTCTGGACTGACATCTTGCTCTGTTCGTTGGAGAGCTGTGATGCTTGATTAAGATTCCCGATGTGGTTGCCAGGGCTTAAAGTCTTGAGCCGAACGTTTTTCCGTTCCGTGATTGGGTTAACCTTATGTAATGTTCAATTTTTAACCGCTTCTACTTCAGAGCACTGTTCTGCATCAAAGACCATGCTGAGGGTTTTTGTGGATGGGCGGAAGGATCTGGCGGCCCTGTGCGAATTATTTTGTGACCTTCAAATCTTCTTCTGTGGAAGGCTCGTGGATCGTAAAAGGCTCAAGGCGTTCGGGAGTCGGGGACCACAGGTATGGTTCGGCCGCACTCCCAGAGAGAATCGTCCTAATATGACTCCTGATTCTTTGGTGGTATCGGAATCTTGGGTGCTTGTTCTCTAGTGAGGATGAAGGATTTGAAAAGTTATCTTGAATGAATGCTATCTAGCCCCGTCTCGTTTCGTTCTTAGAAAACTCAATTCTCAACTAACTCGATATTTTCATGAATATTCTCCGTTTATGCTATGACATCAAATTTAAGTATAATTATTCAAAGTCTTTATTTTCGAAGGAAATATTCTCGATCCCGATGCAGCTTTTGAAGCCTCTTAAGTCCTGTAGGAGAACCATAAGCAAAATCGTATATTCTACAGTGCTTGGGGTTTGCATGTAAGCACATAGTGCAGAAATCAAGTGAAGGTACACTGAGTTCAGAATCACATCATTCATAAGATTCTCACTCTCCTCGCTCTTAGTGCAACTTCAGAACACATAGAACATTAGCAACTGAACAACAAATCCTGCTAGCAACCACCATTACAAATCCCATTCGCTATCATCGCAAGCCTTTCTCATCTTGAGGCCTTTGAGAAGCATATGTCAGACAATAACAATTAGACTGACTTCATGTGTGTCTATGCTTGGGAGGTTTATTCTTTATAAAAATATATCCGTACTTGCAAATTTCACTCATGTTCATCTGTCCAGTCCGCACCCTGATCTCGTGTCAGCTGTGCTCTCAAATTCAACCAGCGATCATTAATAGGGCAGAAATTTTGTTACATGTGTAAGTCACTTCGTTAAATTCCTAATCATAAATTCATAATACCAATCAAGGTTTTTGTAGGTTTGGATTCAGTCGAGGACGCTGAAACGAGATGGGTTCGTGTGGGTGGATCCCACAAAGCTTGGGACGCATTTCCTGATCGGAATTAAGGATATCAGATCAAGGGATAAACGATTGTGAATTATCTGTACTATGTATTTTGTGCTTCAAACCTGATATAACACCATACTCCTTGTCATAATATTTACCATGCGCCAATTCAAGTTCAATGATCAACACACATCTTCTCTTCCAGCGACTGTTCAAACAAGGAAGTGCAAGCTTCCAGCGACGGCAGACATATCAACATAACAGCCTTCATCATCCCCATCAACCCCTTTCCTTGCCAGTAGTTCATTGAACGCGAACCCCTTCTTTTCCTTGATGATCCGCAAGCCATCTCCGCCCGCTGAAATGCTCGACGTTAAGGTTTTTGCATGCAGTGTGCCTTCCCAAACCGTGGGATATTGGAGTCTGATGGAGCCAGATTGTGAACCATGGGTGGAGCGCAGGTTTCGGAGATGCTTTTCCCTAGACATCTCTGATTTATCCACTTTGAACAGCGCCTTACCCATACTTGGCGGGATAATGAGGTAAGGATCATCATCCCCGATGGAAGGATAGGGATTCGAATAAGGATTCCGCTCTAGTCTTTCATCCACATACCGCACTATAGCGATAAAGACGGGATCCAGGACATCGACCTTGATACTTCCACGAACAGTACAGGTTTCGAAGGAATTTGGGGGGACCCCGTACTCATCAGCACTACCCGCGAGCAGGACCGGCATCGTGGTGATGTGAATGCTCCCAGCAACGGTCCGGAAATCGCTAATAGACCCAAGGTAATATGATCCTTTAATGCTGCCTGAGCGTGAATTAACACGAGTCGTGTAATTTCGGGGAGGGGGCAGGTAAGTCGGATATCCTGCATCTCTAACAGGCAAATTAACTTCGATCGAGCCAGCAATATTGTCGACCACAAGCTCTGCTGGAGCTGGAGCTGAAGGTAAGACTGGTTGTGGGAACACATTTATCTTCACGGATCCAGATTGAGAGGTTACCCCGAGGAAGTCCATGAGGGGATAGCACCCAGTGATGGAGCCAGAAAGCGTTTCCACAACGATACGCCGTGATGAGAATGGTATATTGACCTGGGCAGCAAGACTTGAACTGCTGCCACCCTCATCCAAATCAATGAATTGTGGAGTCTCGGACGGTGTAGAGAACTCAGTCCCCGATCCCAGAAGGCTGACCGATGGGAATGCCACGTGACCATTGAGCGAGGCGAATTTGGACTGTCCACTCACACTCATTTTAATGTCTTCTGCCACTCTCAAATTGAGATGAATAGCCTCAATCAAGAGTTCTGTCAACTCTGCATTCTCTGGAAACCATGCTGTAAGCTCGAGAGAGACGCAGTGAGGCTGAGTGCCACCAAAGGCATATTGCGGGGTAGCGACTTTCAGAATTCTGGTTTCGTGATCCCAGGTCTTGATCACTCTTAGATTTTGATCGCTGACATTGACATCAACGGTGATATATGCCTGGTTGCCGTTACTCGAGTCTTTTGGCAGCCTCCTCAGACGGATCTCCCCAGCAATTCCAACGTTAACAGAGCGCCCGCCATCATTCTCATAAGTCGTTTGCATGACAGTCAGATCGGTGCCCACTGGGAATTTGTAGGTAGCCATATCATCGTGATAGATGGCAGAGGAACAATATGGTCCATCGGAACCTATTGGCGGCATTGGGGAATCAGGGGAGCTTGGTGGGTTCGGTGGATCCTTCAAGGGAGTCTGAGTGAGACACTGTCAGCTAACCGTATTATAGGCCGGACGTCGAGCAGCTACTAGATATGGTGAGATGTTCACTTGATCTCCATAAGGAGTGAACAGAAAGGGAAATTAGTCGCAGAACAGGGAACGTAATGGCTTACAGATTTGAATCCACGGAATATGGTGGCTAAGAGAGTGGTTGTTACTGTCAGGACAAGAGCAATTAGGAGTAGCTTTCGAAGAAGATCTCGGCAGGGAGAACGTCTTCTTCTAGACTCGCGTGATAATGGGGTTGACTCGTTGGGCAGTTCTTCTGGGTTGCCCATGCTTTCCGGTTCCTCTCGTCGTGGGAGGTATTCCCGTTGAAGGTGCCGCTCTGGGAATGTGTTGTAGGTAGTGGGAATTAATTCACTTGTCTGGCTCGGTGGGCTTGGTTGACTGGATTCCTGAGTTAAGGAGAACGCTGCTTCGGGGGAAGGAGAGTAAGCTGGAGGGGGACCATTCATAGAAGCGGGCCGCCTTGGGAACAAGTCATCCAGCCGACGAGAGGATACTGGAGATGTCGGTATGTATGACGGGTGGGAGGGAACAGAAGTGCTAGCAGATTGTGCAGACGCGTAACTATGCGACGCCAATGACGACGAGTGGTTTGATATCCTCGAGCCTCTTCCCATGCTCTCCAATAGGTGTGGGGGAATTAATGTTTTTGCTTCTGGTTTCAAGTCTTCAACTGAGGGGTCTGGGACCATGGCGTTGGCCGAGACCTGCCCACGACCGAAGTAGCCATCTGTGGGACTCAATTCTTCACTAAACGACTCATGGTCCGACTCTTCTGCAGAGTAGAGGTTGTCTGAATAGGGGAAGGGCATCTCAACTCGCCTGCTTCCGCAGAGGCCACAGGCTGGAGCCTGAAGAAGTTGACGCGGTGAAACTGTGGAGCGTGAAGCAATATATTGGTGCCTGGAGGAAAGCTGCACTGGAGCTTGGAGTTGCAAAAGATGATGAAGGACGAGAAACCGCTACTTTGCCGCAAAGACTTCACAGCGTCAGCACGGGGGAATATCAAGCAGGAGCAGGAAGTCAATTCAAGCAGTGAAGGAGAATATGTCATTGGCCCGAGGCCATGGCGTGTGCGTGCAGGCCCGCGTATCGAACAGGCAGAAGGAAGAAGGCCAATAATTTCTGGAGCAGCACATGGCGATCCAGATCAGCCCGCCCCACCTACAGTATGCGATATGGATATATGGATACTGGATATGTTGTTGGCCGAAGCAGCCATGGATGTAATTGGTTCTGATGAGGGTTTTCGCCGCGCAGTGCCGCATCAGGAAGGTGGGCTTACCAGGCATGGCAGCATGGCAGCCACCGACGCACAGACCATTAGGTTTGAGCTCATGATCACGTGATCATATCAGCAGACGGGAGCTTACCTAAGATACCTAGGTATACTCGAGACTGCCCCTTCTGTCCAGTATCACTCCTGCCCTGGAACCAGAGCTCGTAGTAATAACATCACAAGCCTTGACAGAAAAGTGCTTGGTCATCTTCCTAATGTCATACCTTACAGATTCCATCCTTCTCTGCGCCGAGAGGCTAAGTTTCTATCCTACACATGACTCTTTCGGCCGCCCTCGGAGTTCGGGTTGTTAATGCAAGACAACCCAGTCTTCCTCATTCGCCAGCTTTGCCTACACTGAGATATTCTGGCTACTCACGGATTCCAGAGAACCGCTATCATACTCAACGATTCCCTCAGAGGCATTGGACGAGTCACATTTCGAGCGATGAGCACCAGCTCTGGTCGAATTCACCTGCTTGGCGTGGGTAATCTGGGGAGACTTTTCGCCCACGAACTTGCTATACAGCACAACCCTCCGCCTATCACCTTACTGTTTCACCGACAGGACTTGCTCGACGAATGGGGAAAGGCCGGCAAGAAGATCGAGATCACAGCAGCGGGTGTCGTCTCTTCGTCCTCGAATTACGACGTTGAACTGGTTCAACCAGGGCAAGATGGGTTCATTGAAAATTTGATTGTGGCTACCAAGACCCTTAATACAGTGAAAGCTTTCTCATCTATCAAGCATCGCCTCACACTAAACTCCTCGGTCCTCTTCACTCAAAACGGAATGGGAACGATCGAGGAAGTCACGAGTTCTTCAGGTCTTCCCATGAGACCTCACTATCTGCAAAGCATCACATCACATGGAGTTTATTCGCTTGGACCGTTTCGTTCAGTCCACGCTGGGTTTGCCAACATCGCAATCGGTCGAGCTGTTCTTCCAGGACAACCTTCTCCCAGAGGTCAATTAGCGTGCCAATATCTCATCGACAAGATCGTCAGCTCTCCAGGTCTTGCGGCGAAAGAGGTCACCCCAAAGGAGCTCGTACGATTGCAACTAGAGAAGTTGGTCGTTAATGCAATGATCAACCCTTTGACAGTGATCTTCGACTGCAAAAATGGAGAGCTGTTCAACCGTCGTCCGATATTCCACCTCATGGGACTTCTGTTGGCAGAAGCGAGTCAAGTCATCCAATCCCTACCAGAACTCGGCGCTGATCCAGAAGCTGCTTCAAGATTCTCAGTGGAGAAGCTCGAGACCATAGTGCTTGATGTTGCAGAGAAGACAGCTAAGAACACAAGCTCCATGCTGCAAGACGTCCGTGCTGGTCGACCAACAGAAATTGACTACATCAATGGATATATTGTAAAGAAAGGAAAGGAACAAGGCATCGAATGCAAGACCAATGAGAAGTTGATACAGCTGGTGAAGGAAGGGGAAGTGGTCGGAGTCCAAGACGTGAAGTCAGAATTCGAGCCTGAGGGTCGACTTCCAGCGATATTCAGCAGTTCTGTATGATGCAATTGTAATATGTACAGCATTCTCTCACATACAGTGGCCATGGCCTATCCTGTTTTTGCTCCAACCCCCTATTTCGATTTCTGGCTCGGCGTGATCGCGAATGTGGGTCGTACGAATCTGTAGCTTGTTAGCAAGAGCCCATAGAGTTCCCCAATCTCTCCACTCCCATACTGCACCCTCATGATATACATACCTATCCGAGTTGTAAGGGCTCGTCTGGCTGCCAAGTAACTCCTTCTCCCTTGCCTGATCCGCGTAATGCCTCCTGACCAAGTCCCTGTCCTCTTCCGCAGTCAACAGAGGAATTAGGTGGATTCTCGACCACATCTTCTCGCGCGCTAGCTCACTATCGATCCTCATCAGCAGTGTTCTGCAGAACCAAGGCGCTTCGTGATGGCGAGGGTGGAATGTAAAGCGTACTTCTGTTCCCGAATTCCCTTTCCAACCTTCCAGAACCCAAACGTCACCACGCCCGTAACCGCCAACAGCATAACACTCGGTCTGAATCCCCGCGCAGGCAGATTTCTCTGAGTTTCACTTTAGTTAGCAAACATTTGTGAGATCCCCGCTCGCTTTTCCATTCCGAAGCTGAATTCCATCGCACTATATGATCCCCCATTTCGCAGCCCAAGGATGGGAATCGGAGAACTGCGGGCCTCAAAACGCACCTTGTACTGAACGGGCTCATAGCCGCCGGTTGGGGGCAAGTCTTGAGGCATTGTTACGGTCTGCTTGATCCAATTGCCCTCTTCGGACTATCGGGTGATGTTGCGAGATGGAGTATAGGTAAGAAGCACGCTAAACTATTTCGGGAACTTTCTGCCGCCACCGAGCTTCACGGGTATGAGAATTCCGTCCTGTTCATAGGGAAAAAAAGCCCTCTTTTAATTTCGAGGATATTGAGTGCATTTTAGAGGAAAATATATTTGACTTCATGAGTCGATGGGGTCGCTTCACATACGCTATCCTGCTATGCTGAAGTAAAACCCCAAGAACGCCAGATCCATCCAGAATATCTCAGAAGGTAATACGCCGTTCATTCCATCCGTAAACGCCAACCCGTTCACCATGGGTAATGCGAGAGATCTTCTGCTCCTTTGCTGTCAGAGTTGAAAAAAAAAGTAATAGACAAGAAGACAAAATCCAAACATTGTTCCTCTCTCCAAACCTAAGGGCCACTCTATCCATCCACATCAATCTCCACCCTTAGTTTCTTCCTCCTCCCGGGCAAATTCCGCCATCAGATCAGCTTCCAGGTCGTCTCCAAACGGATCATCCCCACCATCGTCGTCTCCCGTAGGAATCTGGTCAACTGGATCTTCTTCGCCCTCCTCATCTCCAGTTACACCAGGGGTAGGCAAGCTGCTCTCAGATTGCATACTATTCGGGGTCTTGACAGTCTTCAGTCCTGTCGATCTCGAATTTGCAATTCGCTGTTTCTTCGCCAAGGTACTCTCATCACCGCTATTTTCATCGTCTGTTGTGTCACCAAGCTTTCTCTTCTGCGGTGTGATCTTGTTACTGGTACGACTTCGAATGCTGACATCGGAGGCTACGCTCTCTGCACCACTGTCGTTATCTGATTCGGACTCGTCAGAATCCATAAAGGATTCCAATTCTTCATCGATCTCACCCCAATTAAAGCCTTTCAGATCGTCGACTGGGGAATGACCTTCTTCAATAGCTTCAGGCATGACTCCTTCTAAATCTTCAGCAACTTCTTCTTGACTGGCTGGAACACTCTCACTCTCCTCTTCGTCTGCGGAGCCTTCAGAGCTTTCGTCCGAGTCATGAATGGAAGACGGTGCGCTGGAGTTGAAGCCTTCCTCTCGGATCTTGTCTTGTTCGTGAATTTGTACCTAGAGATTGTCAGTGAAAAATTACCCAGAATACGGTAAACAGTGCATACTAGGTATGGAGCCTCGTCCTCCTTCTCCCATTTGCTCATTGAATTGAGTAACCATTGCTGATTTACAATCTTGATATGCTCGTATTTAGCAGCTTGTCGAACTTTGTGAGTACGAGTCCTGCTTGTCGAGGCCACTAAATGAGTGACTTTTCGATTGACCCTATAATTGTTAGCATGATCCAAGGGATTGGCCGAAACCGACTTACTTCGTCTGGATCTCTGCCCCAAAGCTGAGGGCTTGAATGGCAATCTCCGTTCTACGGCGCACGAGCAGGTTAGATTTCAGGCTATTCTCATAACGCAATAACTCAAAATCATGATCATTTTGTGAAGCAAAAGTGTTTATATACCTCATGATATCAGCTTGTAGAGGCACGAGACCGGACATCACTATCGTGCAGCCAGCCAAAGTCTTTGACCTGTATATGTGTTAGTCAAGTCCGAGTCAACATCAGTACACTCACTTCAATTGTGGCATGACGTTTCCAATATCAGGAACAATCCTCAGATCTGCTGACTCGTCCTTGATGGATACCTTCTTCTTGTGACCAGGCTTTAACTGTGCCACGCGTCCTCCGTGTGCATTGACCAGAGCACGGTCATACTCATCATAGAAAGCCTTGTGCAACTGTGTTAAATGCTTTTCCAGGTACTTCAGCTCAACATCGTCGTCCTTGAGGAGGTTGTGTTTGTGGTGCGAGTGTTCGTGCAACGTATCGCCATTCCTAGACTCATCCGTAATAGTGGCATCGTCATCCTCCTCTTCTTGATCAAGTTTCTCTTGCATATGCAATAACGGGCGTTCTGTCAATTGCTTTTCCAGGAACTTCTCCTGTTCAGCAGCTTGCTCCTTTCGCAATGCCTGATCGTCGCCACCTCCCATTCTTACTAGCTCTTCCAATGCACTGATTCGAGCACCATCTGTCGCGGGTTCTTCCTCGGGCTTTCCTTGGCCCTGTGGCTTACTCGCATCTGCATCGCCGCTAGAGCTTTCGTCTTTCTTGGCTGATTCCAGCTGTTCTACATCTGTTTTCACGGTGTGCTTCTTCTTCGGTGAAGGGGTAATCTTGGGAAGTTCCTCTCTCTTGGGTAAGAAACTTGAATTGATGTCTCCAATTCCGAGGAAGAAATCGTATGGGACTACCTTAATCAGGTTCGGTCGATTCTTTGGCCAAACATCCGCACGGTCGTCAATAATGACCACCATTTTTGTGTCTACCGGGAAAAGTCGTGCCAGACTCTTCGTAGTGATATTGCCGTTCTCGTCTCTGCTGATAATCCTATCTCCAAAAAGCTTTCTGTCGGGATCTACAATCTTGGCAATATTCATGGCATATGCGCGAGTGCCCATAGTGTAGACGTGTAGTTCATAGAGCTCCGAAACTTTGCGCAAGAACTCCTTCAGACCTGGTCGCATCTTGATATAGTACCAGCAGGCTGAAGCCAGGCCTCGAACGCCCTCGTCCTTCAGTTGAAACTTTGCCACATCCTTGACAGCTTCATGGTTTGGCGAGTTAGGATCGTCCTGCCAGTCTCCAACAGTGGGTTCGATGCAGGCGTGTATGATCGTCTGATCCAGATCGACGACAAGAGAAAGCTTCCTATGCTTGAGTAAACGCCGTTGTAATTCCTCCTCAGCTCTCGAAGCTTCGTCCTCACTGACTCGAAGGGCAGTCTGATCATGAATCATATTGATTTTCGCTCGATCCGTGTCATCTGACGCGCTGGCCCAGGACATTTCTGTCATATCCTTGCCACACATTCCGCAGAGACCCTGGAACTGAATAGAGTGTGGACACGTCTCTTCGATGGCTACAAACTCTTGGTCCCTCTGGACGACTGCTCCCTCCTTAATCTTCCACTCCTTAATTGTGCCATCCGCTGGGCTGTCCCAGTCCGCGATGGTTGTCTGCTCCTCATCCCAATGGTCGCCGAACGGGTCGCCAACCGTTTGCATCCACGTGAACTTGTATTGTAGTATGGGCTCCTTCCGCTTGATCTCATCGCCAGGTTGCTTGAGTAGCTTACTGATGGTGATAGGATATTTGAGTTTCGTCCCTAAGCTCAGTTGCTTCCCCATGATGATATCCTCCGTCGCGGTGCGCACGCCTTGTAATCATGCGGTTACCGGGTTTTCGGGTCTGTTATAACACGCAGTTAGCAAATGTTGGATGATGGATGGGATAGAGGGGAAACGCGCGAGTCCCGAGTTTGGGGCAAGCAATGAGTCTACGAAGTCCACAGAGACCTTGAGGCACGTCGGACAAGCTTGCGCATGCTCCACGCATATACGCGTGGGAGTCTACAGGCTGTTGGAAGACCTACGATCTCAATTTGAGCCGTGTGAGAGCTCTCATAGATGTCGCGTGGGGTTTAGCTACAGCGATGTATATCCTCCCGTGCATAACCAGCCCCTCTGCGCACAATATTCACCTTTAAGTGTCAGCTTCGACGCATCCACTGCTGCTTGGTGGTTCTGGGAAGCGAAGTGCAGGCAGATGCTCGTAGCGCGGTGCAATTCCTGGTTGTCTGTCTCGATGCGAAAGGGCGGCCAAATTATCGCGAACGGCGTTTGGCGTTGATAAACCTGCGCGCGGGATGTTTACGGTTGACCGTAGTGGTTGGGTGACCTTCTGGTTGAGCCGTCCAGCGTCATTGAGTCACGTTGTCGCTCAGGAGATGGCCGAAAGCGGGCATCGTATGGAATGGAAATGTCCAGCCTCGCCAAGAACACCACCATATCCCCAAAAGCAAGCCGAACGCTCGCGTGGAGTGATGATGGAGGCTCTTGAGGATGATTCGGGGACCACATGGAAGCTATTTAGACAAACTGGATCAAAACAGTAAATGCTAAATCCTGGAAATTAGATGAAAGCTGCTCGGCTTGGGGTTAGATGCTACATCCACCCCATTCTTCCAATTAGAATATATTCAATATGCCTCTATAACCGCAAGTCTAGACCGGATGCCCACCAGAACTCCCAAATCTCACTATGGCGGTCGTTGTCTGGAACAAATGACCGCTGCGTTGCAATGCCCATTCCTGACCTCAGTGGCAGCTCCGAGATCTATGTCCAAGGCCACGAACCTCCATTTCTACTCCATGCAAGACCCAAGCCCTCTATTACAGTCATCACACATTATTAGCGGGAATCTCGTTCCCCGATATCTTAACTCCTGACATGTCCGAGCTCATTGTCCGCTTCGTCGCGAGGGAGCCACTCTGCGCCATCGTTTCCCCTAGATGTCAGACGAGTTAGCAATTGTTTAACAGTTATTGTTTCGGAGACGAGACGCATGGAAAGTCGTCGCGGAGTTTATCATGAGACATTCAAACGTAGGACCAGATTTCTCCTTGATACTTACAATCATGAATTCTCCGGACAAGTTCTGGATCCCCATCATCGCCTATGAAGGTCCAGCTCTCCTCCGAGTCCTCAAGTGGGTCATCAACTGTCTTTCCGTTTCTCCCCTTGATTAGAGATTTGGCGTACTCAAGATCCCGATATATGGATTGGATTGCTGTGTCAACCCCGTCTTCCTACATTCACAATTAGCCATCTACCACATAATATGACGACCTTTGCATACCTTTGATATCGACTCCCCGAGCACTTTGGCCTTCACAATCATTCTCTGGCTATTACAAGCCTCCCATAGTGCTCGGGAGAAAACGCTGACATTCAACTTCCTGAGGTGAATACCAACTCCCAAATCCTCAACACGGGAGCCAAAGAAATATTGATCTCCGAAGAATGGTTTGATGATAGTCGGCAGTCCGGCTCGTAAGCTAGCACCAGTGGTCCCAGCACCACCATGATGAGCAGCGGCATCGATTTGTCTAAAGAGCCAGTCATGGGGGACAGATTTGATGGGGAAGATTTCGGCTGGTAGAGGAATCTCTACTTCGCTAACGTCCCTTTTGTCAAGACGATCGGACCATCCCTTGGAAAGAATGCATCTAACATCAGCCTTCTGAATGGATCTGACGATCGTGCTTGTCATGGCGGCAGAATCTTGAACAACTATCGACCCAAACCCAACATAGACTAATTTTTTCCCATCGTCCCGGGCCTTCTTGATAAAGTCCAGCAGTTCCTGGGAAGCTTTCCAGTTCGTCCCTTCGTCCAAAAACCAATAGCCGGTCACTCGAATCCAGTCACTATAATCGAGTGGAGGTATTACAACCGAGGGACTGAAGTTGTATAGGAAGGGGACTTTGTTGGGCTGCATCTTCTCAAGGCTCGTTGCCTGCAGACCTAGTTCCCTCTTTCTCCATCGATTGACTTGGCCTGCGACGGCTTTCCAAAATACATTGTCAAACATAACATACGTAATGTAATTGTACGCGCCTCCCATTTTGTGCTCTGGAACGGCAAATGCGTGCGGATATGCCCGTGTCCTGGTCCACGGCATGGAGAAGGCTCGGAAGTATGGAATTCCCAATGCTTCAGCAATATGGATCCCACCCATGGCACTCGGACTCTCGATTAGAAGATCGGAATTTTGGCAAGCTTTCCAGCCAGATGTAAGAAGTTCGTCGATCCAAAGGCGGAATTTGGAAGATGCTTCCTTCAGGAAGGAATACGTGAACATGCCATTCTCTACGCATAATCGCATTAATTCGGCAGGATCACCCGCTACCGGCGCAAATTCAATTCCATGGCTTTCCACCCAATCCTGGAATTCGGCATGTGTTGCTATCCTCGGTTTATGCCCTTCAGCAAGCAGTCCTTTGCATAGGGCAATGTAAGGCTGCACGTCACCACGTGATCCGATGGTCAAACAAGTGATCCGAAGAGACTCAGTCGGCTTGAAGTTCAGGATAGAGGCTCGAGGGTCATCAAACAATATCGGTGGTGCTTCAGCTCTGGCTTCTTGCGCAGTCTTTGGCATCTTGATCTCGTGTTCTGCATGCCCTTCATATCGTGCTTGCTGCAAGGCCTTGTGTTCTGCGCTGGCACTTTCAGCGCTCTCTTTCTCTTCCATTGTCAATAATCCGGATTCTTTGAGGTACCGCATAGTTTCTAGATTTTGGAGCAGGGTTATGGCGCAGTCATCTCGAGTGTCCGGCTGACTGAACTCGAAGAAAAGTTCTTCGTGACCTTTGATCACGACAACTAGACCAGAATAGCCAAATCGGAACCCTTTCTCCTTGTCGACGTTCTCTATATCCTTGAGTGGCAGGATGAGCTTGGTTCTGGTACCAGGCAGAAGACTTCGGAAGCAGAAAGACCTGTCGCTAATGTATATTTTGCCATACAATGGCAATACTCGATGCAGGAAGCCAAAATAAGCAGCCTGAAGTTTTTCAGTTGCGGGCAGAGCGAAGTGGTCTCGGAAGCGATCACCAGATCCGGCGGTCTGCTCATCCTCGGCATCGTCATAGAGTTCGTCGTCTGGAGCAAGGCCTTGGGGTTCATCGTAATGCTTCTTGCCTCCTTTCCACATGCCCGACACTTTCTCCACGTAGCCCATCGATTCAGTGGCCAACAAGGTACTCATGCGCTTCGAGTGCTTGTTAAGATATCCGGCAAATCCTGCAGCTCGTTGTAGTGGGTATGACCCAGCTTTCACCAAGCTTTGCAGTGTTGGTGTGGAGGCTGAGGGCTCAACGGGGCTGGCGTTAGAAGCTTCCACGGGGGCCGCTGTGATTCTCTGCCTGGTTCTTGGTAGAACGTTCGCCACATTGACTGTGTTTCGTGACGGCGAATCAGACCGGGATTCGTTGTTCTCAGTCAATTCTGGATCCCGGGAACGAGAGGCAGATACGGACCGTCGTATAGTTGGTGACAGGAACACATCCGAACCTCTTAAGATTTGGCTTGCCGAAGCCTGTGTTTCATCGCTAGCCGAAGGTAAGACGACAGATGATCCCGGCTCTTCTAGAGAATGCACATAAGAGTCTGATGATCCTTGCTTTTCAGATGGTCTCTTTTCCTCCTCCAGACGATGTCGACTAGAGCTTCGTCGGCTGGTGCTTGCACTGCGAGGCCCAGCGCCGTCCATGTTCAGTCTGCTCAAGTCCACACTTCGCCTACCAAAATTCTTCAGGTCCATGCTACGTCGAAACGCATCGGAGCTCGCACGGCTGAGATCTGCACTTGGGCGAGGGCTGATTGCGCCGCCAATCGGTGATAAAGTTGCTCTAACACTCTCCTCAAGCACAGGCGTCGTGGTCCTGATTGGTGGAGGAGACGGCCGATGCTCCTTCGGGGATTGCATAGAGGTACGCTTTGAACTACCCGCGCTCTTTGGGCTGTGAGTCCCATCAACAACGGGTGGTGGGATTAGCATGTGATCAGGAATTTGTTGAGCTGTCGTATCCTCCACCAGAATTCTCAGAACATTTAAGGCTTCTTTGCCGAAACTGAAGAAGGAGAAAAAGTACTGTGAAGTCAGAAGAAGTTCCAAACGACAGACAAAAAACACTTACTTCATCGATTGCATAGGTCTCGTCATTGTCAATGACACGGATCTTGCAAGTATCGGCGAAATCGACGATTTGACTGTCTTCGATGTCGATGACATTCTCAATAGGCAAGGATATCTTAACACTGTCGCCTTCGTTGTGGGAGCGAAAGATTATCTTCTGCAGAGCCTTCACCCATTCTTTGGCACTCGGTATACTGTCTGCCTTGAAGCTGTATTTTCGTTGATGTGTAACCACTGTGAAATGCGTTGCATCTTTGCCCTTGTCCTTGTCTACGACGTTCGCTGAAATGCCGTAACGCAAGTCTATATTACCGCTTGGAAAGTATAAGTCAGAAGGATCTGAGTAGTAAGACAACACATCACCCTTAAGCCGGAACCAGTATCGATTAAACTTGGGGTTTCGTCGACCCGATTTGGATAAATATCCAGACTTGACAACTTCATTCTAAAAGAGGTCAGGTTTGATTCTTTCTGAGTAGGTAAAATGCTTACAGATTTCCTAGGCAGGTACGCGTAGAAACAAATGTGCTTGGTCGTAATATACATGTAACCTTGAAGGAGAACGCTCTTTAACAGCCAACAGGGATATTCTATTTCAATCAGCATGGTCACAGCAAGGAGATTTGTGGACCCTACCTTCTATTACATCTTCAGCTTTCTCAAATTGAAAGATCTCCTGAAGTCGCTTCGCCAGGCTGCTGGCTGCTCCTTCAGCAGAGTCGTCTGTAGACATAGGTCCGTCAAGTGTCCGCTGCAAATCGAAACTTGGCCTCATAGATAACTCCGCTCGCGCTTCCAGCATTCGACTCATGACAGGTGCATGATTGAAGGGTATTCGAGGTCCTTGCAGTTCGGGAGTCTTGGCATTGATGGGAGACTCGGGTGTGGAAGGGTCGTATCGTCTGGGAGAGGATTTCGATTTGGATCTGGATCCCAACCCAGAAAGTGATCGTAGGAGTTTGTTCTCTGAGAACTTCCGTCTATGGTGCTCTGGCTTTGTGGATGTTTTCCCCCTTCGAGGTTTGTCTACCTGCAAGTCGGAGGACTGCGAGGACGGTTCCCCAGAGTCATCGTCTTCGTCACTCGACTGTCCATCAAATCTGGCATTGAAGTCGACTTGAGAACCAGCAGCAGCAATCATGCCAAAGACAGACTGGTTCATGTACGCGTTCGGGCCATGGAGAGCCGTACAATCCTCGTCCGCGTCGTCGCCATCTCGAAATCGCTCCGGAATCTCAACAGTGACCTTGTGACCCTCCTTTCTTCTCTTGGTCAACTTGCGCGCCACGCGCTTCTTCAGATCCTCCTCCGGCGCCATGGGAGCTGTCTCTGGCGACAACACGTCAAATTCCAGGCGTGCGGCGTGCTCACCAGATGGCGAGGTGCAAGGTTATGCGGCGCGTGAGGATTTGGGCACGGTTGGTTATCGATAAGGACGCCGAGCTAACCTTAATCGTTGGGGTGGTGGTAGCCGAAGTACCGGTAGCTATCACATGCGAAGAGAAGCAACAAAAGCTAAATAGGTGCACATGTTGTCAGATTCAAGAGCCCTTGGTGAATCACAGGCGTGCGGACGTTCGTTGATTGTGAGGCGGTTGCAGTCCCTCGAAGAAAAGAAGTGAAGGGTCCAACCGAAGCTTTTAAGGTTTGGCTTGACCCCTTCTAGGTTTGGCGCAAGGCGGTCACTGGGGTAGCTGCAGGGGTTTGGTCAAGCGTCATTTCTGACTGCCTAGGTACCTAGGTACTCACTACACTGGCACTGCTCCTGTTCTAAGTATGATACGTGGCATCCGTAATTGTTGGGTCTCTGTCACTAGAGGTGCCCTCCAGTAATCAGTAATCTAAATCTCTACCTAACAACAAGCTTCTGTTCTTCATATGACATCATGCCGGGTCGGGCAAAGCTCAGATGTTCTTCTTCCGAGTACTCCGGCTAAACATGGCAAGTCACTTCGAGTCGAATCCTCAGAAGGATCACAAGAACTGTGCATATCCGTTTCTCTCATCCACTATTGTTCTCGTAGCTCTCAACCAAACTCCTCGCTTGCCAAATCCCCGAGTTCATTAAACCATGATCGAACAATCCACCACTTCCAAAGCCATAGTTTTCCGCTGAATGGTCCACCAGCATTCCAACATAATCGAACAAGCCATTCTCAAACTAGGCTCACATCCAAAGGCAGAGTTTCCCACTAGCTGTTCCACCTGCAACCCAATCTTGTGTTGGATGAAACTGAGCAACAGCTGGGACAGCAGTGATGCCTTCACCACTTAACTGTGCTAATTGCTCTCCATCAGAACTAAACACATCCACGAATCTGTTCATATTTCCGATGACAAACTTCTGGATTCCGTCGGAAGGCCTTTCCTGCCACTGGGGCTTGAGAATCGTTACCCATCGTCCCGTTTGGTTGTTATGCTGCAAAGTATTACATTAACAATTTTTGTGCCTAATTCTGTGAAGCTACTTACTTTGATGATGGATGTTGGCTCCATAGCGTCACTATCCAAATCATGGCCGACTTTGAAGGATCCAGCACTAGGGAACGAATGAATCTTAATTGTATCATCATAGGAGGCCGTCGCGACGTGGCCGCCGGCTGACCAAGAAGCGTGGGATACAGAAAGTCTTGACTCGTGCTCGCCCATCAAAGCTGGTATTCGAGCATCCCCTTTGCCTTTGATACTCCGTAAATCCCAGATCTTTAGCATGCGATCCAGAGAGGCCGTTGCAACAAGATGCGGATGAAGAGGATGTAAGGAAAAGCCACCAATCTTCTTTTCCGTAAGCTGCCAAACCTCGGTATCAGAAGGCGTGCGCATATCGTGCCTGCCAAATGATCCTTCCAAGGTAGAGAAGTACAATAAATTTTGATCAGTTGGTGGAATGGCGATGCTAGATATGGGCAGATCTTCGTCAAGAGAGGCTGGTGCAAAGACTTCCACGGCAACACCTTTCTGAAGGTCGAACTTCCGAACAGAAGAGTCGTAGGAGCCCGAGTATAAGTGATTACCGTCTGCAGGGAAGACGAAGGATGAAATTGTTCTCGAGTGCAGCTTCAAAGCAGTAATGGCAGGCTCCGGAGTATCTGGCTCCTCTTCGTCATCACCATTGTCTTCAGCCTTCACTTCGGGCCCAGCTTGTGAGGCATCGAAGATTCCCATATTCCCAATTTTATCTCCAGCGAATATGAGCGGTTTTCCGGGCGAGGGGTGGAATCCGAGTGAGTATATTCGCTCGGGGGTTATCTTAATTTCTAGGACGCGTTAGTCAAAATCCGCTACAGAAGGGTTTATGCATACGGTTTGGCTCATATCCTTCGTATAACTGCAACCCACTCATCTTCTCTCTTAAAGCTTTCAAGCCTTCATCCGTAGTCTCTTGAATATCATCTTCAGTGAAGGTTCTCACATTTGGCTGCGCGCCTCTCATGATGCCCGACAGGAAATTGTCATCCTTATTCCACTTCTTCCCTTCAACAACCATATCGTTGTAATTCAGGTCACCCGAGACCCTCAGCTTCTTCGCCTTGGCCTGTTCTTTCGCGAATTCGTATTCGACCTCGGCTTTCCGTTTCGCTGTTTCGCTATCGGCTTCAAAGCCTGCAATGCGCGAACTTGTCCTAGTAGGTCGCGGTTCCTCTCTTTTGGCCGGAGTAGTCCTCTTTCGAGTTGTTGTGGCCGCCTTTGGTTTTGCAACCGGCTTTGGCATAATCTTCTCCGCAGATGTACTGAGATCTTTCAAAATTGCTTGATTGGCAGCAATATTCTCAAGTCGTTTGCGCTCGAAGGCGCTCATCTCGGCCTTCTCTTTTTTGCCTGGCGCCATCTTGTTGATTGTAACTGTTGACAATGAATTGTAAAGGCCTGATTGTACGGGATGTCGTTGAAGTCATTTACACGAAAAGGCGCGCTTCTCACCCCTGTTCGAGCGCGTCGGAACGTGAAGAGACCTAGCTGTATTTGGATACTGTGGCTGTATTGCGGAGAAATTTTTATCCGAACCAGCTTCGACTTCCGTGGAACTTGCAGTTGACCCTTTCACTTCACTCCAAAACTTTGATTGTCAGCAACGACAACGGCCCGCAGATATCATGCCTAGAATACGGCGTTTGTGATCCCCAGTATCGTGGCATATACTTACAGCAATGATTTCGAGCCGGACGGCGGGCAAAAATATGCCAGTTTCATTTTCTCAAATGTCAATGACCACGATGCCATTCCTGTACCAGACCAGGACGTTAGCCATTTCTACATGGAAGAGATCAGGTACCGTCTACCAGTCTGGTCATGGAGCCAGATGTATATACAGAAACCTGAGCGGCTCTAGTCGATTCCAGGACGTTGCCAAGAGAGGCACGATTCCGACTACAACCTCTGCGCCAAAAGCGGGAACTGGCGGCACTTTCTCCATCAGAAGAACCACCAATATGTCAGGCGTTGAACCTCAGTTCACTGGCAACGTGGAACTTGGCCATGAGAAAAGCTCATTTAGCAGTGCCCACGGGTACAAGGCGTCCGAGAAACATAACAAACCATACGCGCCGGATGAAAAGGAATTGGAAAGGGAAGAACTCACGAACTCGGCCCCCATTGAGTTCGATGAAGATGTTAATGATGACCTTGCCGATGACCTATGGGACCCGGACGAACTCGAACAATTGACCGATGGGTATGAAACCGGCGATTCTACTATAACAGCGGGGGAAAGGCGTGCATTTCAGAAGATTTTTTCGGATATATTTGAGGGCTCTCAACGTCCGAGCCTCAAGAAGGAGGACTGGTTCGATGATGACCTGGGTGAGGATATTTTGCCTCGTAACAAAGCGAAGGCGAAGTCTAAGCTCGATAACATTCTCACCAACGCCATACGACGTGATTTGTCGAGCAATCCAGAAGGAATAGTGGCCGCAGTCGAACGATACCCGCCAGCTCTCCAAGCAGCTGCTGCCAAAGCAATAGGTCTCGCCAATAACGAAGAGGATGACGAAGGAGCTGCCCCGATTGAGGGCAATCAATTAGACGAAGAGCAGCTAGAAGCTTTGAGGGAACCCGAGTGTACTAGAATCGAGGGGCTGATGAGGAACGCAAAGTCTGATTTTGAATTGTGGGACGTCATGGAGAAGGAGGTTTTCTCCTTGGTTGCAAAGTTAGGGCTCGCGAATACACCTGCTTCTCAGGCTGGTCCTAAAGGAAGCAAGAGCAAGAAAACGCGCGGAAAGAATACAAGTCCAGAAGCGATCTCCGAGAAGATTGAACAAGCTGAGCTCAATCAGCTCGTCGAAGCAGACAATGGGGTCTCGCCTCTGAAACTGTACGGACCGCTCTATCCTTCATTTCTCCTCCTTGGTCTCCGTCTCCTAGACCGTGGCTTTGCGAGACCGTCAGCCCTCACACTGGCTCTCTTACCGAAAATCAAGTCCTTCGGGTTTAGTTCACACGTACTGGGAGCAAGTACACAGTTCTACAACGAACTTCTCCGGATCTATCATTACCGACAGAACGATTTTCGCGGAATGCTCGATCTTCTGGCTGAGATGGAGAATCTGGCTCTTGATCTAAATGTTGAAACTCTTCGCGTTGTTCTCGAGGTTATGAGGACCCAAAAAAGCATTTACCTCGGTAATAAGGGATTTGCATTAAAGGCGCTGTGGGAAATGCCTGAATTTGCTCCACACAAATTCAGCCCTTGGAGGGCCAACATCGAAAAGGCAATATATGAGAGGACTCAAGCCAGGCATTGACCGATGATGAATGCTGAGCATATGTGCTTGCAGACAGCCTGTGTATAACATTACTGGACCGACCAACCAATGAAGCTTGGTCCAATAAACTATCTGTGGTATGATTTTATGCTTGCCATCATACGCTTTCTCAATATCCTTTTCATGGTCACTATGCTTTGGTGACATATCTACCGCAAGTTTTTTGGGGGGCTATCGCCGTGCGATCGCATTCTCATCCTGGTCTCTTTCTGAAGCTCCATTTGACGTACTCCTCCTGAACAGACGATCCATGAACCCGGTGCGCTTTCCATCTGGGCTGCTAGACCAGACACTCGATCGCCGTCTCGTACCGTCTGCGTTCAATCGAACTGGATATATCACATCGGAAGGTCTCCCTGAAGGGCAAAAATTAAGGTCAGTCACAGACACCCATTCCAACAATTTGCCCAGGAGGACACCCACGAATATTCCCCGCACCACCGATACCATAACTCTTCTTCGGTTCAATGGTAACCCCACCGTTCTCAGACCCGTTACTTGACATCCTTGGCTTCGAGCTCGGTGTTCGGTTTGCTGGCAGAGCTTCACTCTCAAAGCGCACTCTCCTCTTGGGGACCAATTGCTCGAGACTGGTGCTCCTACTTGACCTATAGCCGTGACGGTATGGATGGGTGTAAGAGTGTGTACTGTAGATGCTGGCTTCGTATCTGCGGCTGGGAGGAGTAGACATAGGGTCAACGTGCGATGACGAGGCTGATATATCTAGGGAGATCATGTCCGTGTGGCAAGATGGGTCGATGGCAAGATAGGGCTGGGCTGTGATCGACAGAGGGAGCCAGGGAGGAAGGGGATAGAGAAGGGTTGGGTGGATAGGGTTAGGGTGCGTTGGAGCAGCAGCAACAACCGGAGCTGTCTGTGGGATGGGGGCTTGGCACAGCATATATCCTCTGCTGCTGCTGCTGCGAAAAGCAACAGATAAGCGGGCACCGACTGTAGCTAAGGTAAGCACCGCACCACAGTATTCGTAATGCGGGCCACCTCCTGACCTCCCGTCATTTCGCTCGGGCCTGTCTGCTTGCCTGCCTGCTCCTGGCTGCCGTTCAACGGGCAGGCCATTTGGTGGAGGTGGAAGGGGAGGCAGAGAGTGAGAGAGAGAGAGAGAGAGAGAGAGAGAGAGCAGAGCATAGCAGATCAGAGCAAGGGTTAAAAAAGGCCCACCAGGCCGCCAATGCTAAGCAAAAGGCTTATCGGTGGCTTGCCGGAAGGGTGCCACGGTGTGGGAAGGCGGGAGAGGCCAAGGCCTGTCAAACCCCTGCCCCTAACCCCTGCCAAGCGGCGACAAGCTTTCTCCTTTTGTGGGGGAACAGGGAGGCGCGGGCTTCGACGACAGGGGCCAAGATAAGCTCCCGCCTCGAGGCCCTAGCCCTAGGCCCTGCAATCGTGGACAGTGGACACCAATATTATTTCCTCGCTCTTCGCGAGGAATCATCTACTCACTTACTGTGTCATGTCCACACACGTTCTGCTCTGCTCAAACAATTAAAACCACGCCAGAGTACACACAGAGAATGCCCATTACACGACCAGTCCGCTGTGGAAATGTACTACGGTACTGTCAAGAAACCTACACTTACTTACCTGTCCATGTTGCTTTTCCCGTGTCTCGATAACGAAGCAGGCAATCTTACTTGGAAATGGGTGATATGCAACATCCCATCTAAAGCCTCGCACAAAAGCACAAACGTTCAAGAGGTGGTTTGCAAGTTCCACACATCTGATATTGATCAATACTCAACAATTTTTGAAATGTCTTACAATTACTTGGTCCTATTTGGTTCGCTGCAATCATCCGTCGTCTATTCTTTCACCGTCTATTCTTCCACATTCTCCAACCTCGATATCATCTCGATGCCACTGTCCAGAAGTAAGGAGAAGGCAACTGCTCCGTGTTGACAATGAGCGGGTATCATGATAATCCCAGATCTATAACCTTGAACGCCGTCTGGCCATATGCTCGCTCACGATCTCCAAGGCAAACAAAATGCTACCTGTGTCGTGGTATGGCTCACGTATTCTCCGTTATCTGACAACAACTCGCCTCCTGTTCTTCCCTTAGTATAGAACCCGATTTGTTTGTGCATAGGCCATGAGATTACTGTTATCCACAGGCACATATCTTGACGAGGAGAGGAGAGGTCGACTTGGAGGTCCTGCGGTCGCCCCTAGAAGCTCGTCTTCGTCCTCGTCTTCGCTCAACAAACTGATCAGAGTTGGTTCCTTAGACTTTCCTTTCGATGACGCCTTCGATTTACCACTGCTTGTTTGCTGGGTTGTCCTTGACCTGTTTCTGTCCATTACACTAGATGACTGGGCAGTGGAAAATGGACCGCCGACAACTTCGGTATCGACCTCCACATCTTCCCCATTGTCGCTGAAGTCTACCGGCTCTCGATGATCCTGGCCCCTCTTGATATCCTTTAGCTTATTAGCCAGTGTGGTGGGATTGATAGGCTTTGTCTTTGGGCGCGAATATGAAGGGCGGGATGAAATGCTCGAGGACGACGTTGAGGGAATGATAACCCGAGGTACCTTCCGCCTCCGTTCCATGGCCGGCCCTTCAGATCGCTGTAACATGTGGTGGGGTCTTTTGAGTGACGTCGGTTTACCTTGCTCATCGCGGCTGCTTGGAGTCTTGAGGGCGAGTGAGCCCACGAAACGTCGAAAAGTTTCTTCGGAAATGCTTTCCTCGTCAGCGGAGGCCTCCGCGGAGTCGGGGATCACTCTACTGCGTCGATTCGTATTGACAGAGACGGTTCCGGCAACAAATTCATTAGACGGTCCACGCTCCTTGCCCGCTAAGATTTCTGACTGCCGATTAAAGCTGGCTCGCCTGGACTTGTATCGTGTGACGGCGGGATTACTTGGGTTGACCAAATATCTGGAATCCTGTTCAGCATGAGCAGTGGTTCTCGGGTATACGGAAGCTTCAGTCGGTCCAATTTCACGTTTACTGCGTCGAGCCGTGGTGGGTATAACGACCTGAATACCAGATCTTCGACCGAGCTTCTGCTCATGCAATACAGGTAAGGAATTGTTGGCTTTTATCGATGGTGGTTCATCGTCGAGATCGTTTTTCAGCCACGCCTCACGTAATGACAATCCTAGGGCCAGTGCTACGCTCCTGGCAACACTGTTTCCCATCAACTTCCAACCTTCGGCCGGAGTACCAAGTAGGACCTCGTGGTCTGGGAAGCTTTGAGCTCTTCTAGCCTCCATTGTCGTCAAATATCTATGATCGTCCCAATGCAAGTTATTTCCGACCCGACTGTCAGACGCATAAAGCCCGACAGTGATGGTTGGAAACAGCCCCTTGGGATGAACCCTACCCCAGGCTCTTGAGCCGGTCTTCGTATTTTCGCGTGGTCTCCCATCTTTGGTAAGGTTTGGGAAGAGGTCTCTTTGCTCTTTGGTCATAACCCCGCGACCCTCGTTCCAAGCTTTTGAGAAGTTCTATAGCTTAATTAGTATGTGTGATTCAAAATTCATAAGGGGGCGGATGATGCGGAGGCAACCGCCCAACGCAAGCGCGCACGCTAGCTCTCGAAGCAGCTCCTGGGCTCCCAGCTCTCACGGGAGAAAGAGCAAAAGTTGTAGCAAAACATCATGGGAACAAGCTTACCATTCCACGGGGATACGTCGGAATAGCACGAATTTGAGATCTGAGTTCCGTCGAAATGCCAATGGTAACGTGATCTGGCTCTTTAGTACATTGATATGTGCAACCATCAGATATTCTTGGCAGATCCTTTGTGGCTTCCCAGGCCGTGACGAATTCAAAGGGAGTTAGACCTCGCATTCGCCAACCATAACTTTCACCATTTGCCAGCTTGCCAAGCGCACGGTCTGTCACCTTTGGTGGGTGAGAATGTGACAGTTGTGGGTGTTCCAGTGGCTCAAGACCAGGGGCAGCGAAGGCGACGAACAGTCGAGTCCGAGATTGAGGGCTTCCACAACTCCAAGCATCTAAAACGAACAGTTGAAGTTGGTAGCCCATTCCCACGATAGTGCAAATGAGCTGAGACAGCACATCTTTGTCTCGATGATCGCCTTTCTGGGCCATGGCCATAACTTTCTAAGAGTTAGTAAGGCGTTCGTGAGACCGGTCGTCCTCAGGACGTCACTCACCATTCTCCAATAAACCGTACTTGGGGCGATAGAAGTCAACATATGCTGCCACAGAAGCAACAAGGGACTGGTTTTTGAGTCCATTGTCATTGTTCCTTGCAATGTTGAGCTTGCTGAAGCCCTGGCACGGGCTTCCGGCAGAGAGAAAATCCACATCTCCTGGAGAAGGAATCAACTCGGAATTCTGAGGATTTCCTTGCAAGGCTTGGGTCAGAAGGTCATCTACTGAACCGTAAAAAAGCTTGGTCCTTGTTGGATCTTTAAGGTTCGCCGCGTAAGTATGAATTGCATTTCGGTTGATATCCACGGCCCATTCGTTATGAACACCCCCGCCTTCTTCTATCATCGAATTAGTATCGATAATCCCCGATTTACATGAAGGGACTGAGAAATTGAGGGCCTGAGAATCTCAGCTCTCGAATTAGAAAATAGCAAGTTTGTGAAAAGGCTTACCTATACCGCGACCGAAATTTCCGCCTCCGCAGTACAGGTCTATGCCACGGAGCATATTCCTGGGCGGACTACTGGCTGGATCGAAGCCTTGTATTAGAGTGATGGGAAGGTCCTCTTCGATAGGAATCATTTTCGAGATACCACCTGCTTGCACAAGTCGTTTGGTGATATAGAATGCATTCCCAGTGCCATCTCTGCTATACGGCGCCGGAATACGGCGCTTCTCAACATCGGATTCGCTGTAGAAACGGACGAGGCAAGTTCTATGAAGCTTTGAGGTGCTCACTTGATCTGTCTTGTATGTATAGACCAACTCATTTGGTTTTCCTGTGCCGTCGATGTCTCGTCTCCTCTGAAGCCATCTTAATATTGCCAACTCTTTCGATCCTTCTGTAATATACTTGATAATTTCGTACGATTCCAACTCGTGCCGAGATTTCTGAGCTGGAGGGACAAGGAGAGTCTGGCCGATGGGGTACTTGGACTTTTCAATTGACTTTCCGGTTTGCTCTCGGTTCTTTAGATGTTCGCACTTTTTGTGTGCTTCCTTCAAGGTGACAAATCTCTCGTTCTCCAGATAAGTTTGTCGAATAAACAATTTTAGGCCTACTCGTTCTGGATTGCCATGCCATTGGATGCTGACAACATCCAGAATCTCGTCCTCCTTTATTCTACGCCCCGTACAGGTGCAGTTATCAGATAGAAACAATTCATTAGGCCATGGATACTTCATCAAGGCGCACATGGTGTCTGCTGGAGAGTACAGCCAGATGCAATGGAAACTACGCTGGCCGTTTTTCGACTCATGGATACCTTGAACGTAAACATACCAACACTCGTTGTCCGTAGCTGCTTTCCAGCGACTAGCTTCATCCTTCCAGACCGAGCCTTGCCCATCTTTAGTTACCGATAGTACAGATCCCACCCTGATGTTATTAATCTTTTTGCGAGGTTTCTGAAGTTGCGCTGTAGCGTCAGGTATCTCGATAGAAATTTTGCTCGCCGGCAGTTGATCAGGTTTGGTTGTTGGTAAGGAGTTTGTGGACAGGTCCAGGGCTCTGCCTTGCATATTGTGTTGCATTTTTGAGATGCTGGAAGGTTCAATTGGCAGCAAATGATGCCCAAAGATGATGTCCTTGAAACATTCATAAACATATGGAGTGACCACAGTTTGTTTTTCTTGGATTCGTTGGTACGGTACTGAATCCCTTTCCATGGTCTCGCTCCAGATCGGCTGCGATCTCAATTCCTCGTTCACCCCAATACTCTCCTTGAAAAGAAAATTAATATTTGCAGCAACAGTTCGCGAAAAATCTTCATTGTCGTATTTTTGAAACCAACTCCTATATCTTGACGAGGTCCCGTGAGTATCTTCCAACCACGTGTGGAAGTCAGACCGAAATTTGTAAATGGAGATAGGATCTTTGCACGCCTCGCAAAAATCGACAAAATGCTTTGCCAAATTCGCCAACCAGAGGAAGCCTTCGTGAAATCGTGCGTACTCAGAAGCTGGTGCTCCCAAGCGATAGTAAATATTCGTTTTGAACTTTGAGTTCAAATCAGACTTGATCCAAATATCCCTTCCAACTTCGTGATTCTCTGAGCCATAGCCACCGATAGGGCAGATCTTAAATGGAACTCCTTGCACATAACGTCTGAGGCCGCCCGCACTCAGGATGCCATCGAAATAGAAGCTTCCATGTCCTTGTTTAGTTGCAAGATGCTGCAAACCTCGCATCTCACACGGATGCCATTTGTTATCTGCGGGTAGGTAGACCGCAAAGTGTGATAACCCAAACTCCTCAGAGTTTGCATGATCTCCACCGGTCTTGGTCTCTGGGGCTGGTTTGGTAAACTTCTGCTGTTTTATTGCATCTTGAAGCTCTTGAACCGCGGCCTTTTCTTTACATACGCTAAGAGGGGGCTCATAGCCAATATACCGGGATTTTGGGATGGTCAAATCTGAGGGTTGTAGAGCTATCTGAGAATGGAGGCTCCCTCGAAGAGTACTAAACACGGGGGTTTGATTGTTGTTAGGGGATTCCAAACTGTCTCCGTCAAGATCGCTCTTATCTTCACTATTGCCGGGATCTTCAGTTGATGCTCTAGGGAGCTCTGGCGAGCGCACCTCATGTGGGCTGGACTGCGCAGAAAGGTCCTCCTCGTCGCCAATGTCGTCTTCGTCTTCATTCTCGGATAGAAGGTGGGTGGGAGAGTAATTGGAATTAAGGAAGAACTGGCTTGCTGCATTGTACAAGGACCCGCTTGAAGAAGACCGAAGGGCATTCTCCGGGCGACCTAGTTTGTTGTTAGATTGTGGTAGACAGTCTAGAAAGGGGCAGATATACCGCGCATAATGGGCAACATGCTCATCTATAGCGAACTTATGCCCTGGCTAATTGAACCCAGCCAGTTTTCGATCAAAGACAGGCCAATGGCTGTCGAAGTGAGGGAGGCCTCTGAGGCACGCGATCAGTGGAGCAGATCAAAGAGTGAGATGGATGTGCCAAGCCATTAAGCATCCTGAGTTTGGTAAAATCTCAGAGATTCATTAGACATTATGCTGACATTCTTAGATATGTTTTCAAATGTGGACCGATGGTAGCCCAGCCCCCAAGTTCTGGTCACTTCAGGATTTTGTGCAAAAACGTGCGCAGTGAAATCGCGGTGTGCGCGCATTTTTAGCCCAGCCACCGGATTTTTAAACATACTTCCTAAAGCGGTCATGCCGAAGCCAAATCCTGTCCCAAAATCAGAGCTCTATTGTTCAGCCTCGGATCCTCTTTTACCCGGGCAGTATAAAGGATCTCGAAAGTGTTTCCGAATATTCTCTTTAAGAAATGACTATTATTATTTTCCACAAGACCTGAGACAAAAGATATTCCTTCATGGTTCAGGATAGCAACTTAGCCTAAAATTACTCAATCGCCTCATCCACCATTCTAAAGGCCGCTATAATGATCTTTGAATCAAGGCAGCTAGAAATGTTTCCGCTTCTATAAATCCAACTATTCATAAATTATTCCCCCTACTTTGGAGATCTTCGCAGACACTGCAGTACCTCTGTAGCTACAAGTACTGTTGATGAGGCTGAGGCGGACCCAGTGGGGGGTAGGTAGGTACTCCGTACACTACAGTAAGACGGAAGTCAGCCGAGTGGTGGCGCTACCTATTTCGCTTCGTCATGGACCTCGAACTTCGAGTCAGATCAAACTCCTTCTAATTCACCTATATACCTCGCACCTGTAATCGACTCCCTTGCTTTTCAAGAAGCAATCTCAACATGCTGCGCTTACACTCACACGCCCTCTGCTCCTCCGCTCCATCGTATGTACTCACTCCGCGCATCTCTCCCTCCTCCCTTGCCACGACCTAATCGCGAAGACCGCAATCATTACTACTTTCCTACTCCCTTGAATGATGGAGGCGGATTCGGATCATGTACCTACACCGTGGGACTTTAGACCCGTGCGTCAGTTCTTACGCGCCTTTGATCCCGAGTCCGAAACATCTGCAAAATCACTCGTCCTCAATCCGGCCCTCTACGACCCAAAAAGCGCTGTGCCAAAGAGTCTAGGAGATTTTGAGAGATTCTTCACCTTCTTTAGCAAGCCATTGGAGGCACCTCTACCCAAGAGTCCCCGCACATCTAATGATTCCTCCTCTGCGAGGTCCACCGGGTCCACCCCTCCCTCGTCTGCTCCTGATGACGATGCTCCACTAAAGGTCTTAGAGGATTATGACAGCAAGGCAGCAGGGAAGGAAGTGCGGTGGTCAGACCAGCTGGGCAAGAACCTCACGGAAGTAAGGAGGAAAAGCACGCATGGCTACGTTGGGGACATTGACGCTGCTGTTGTTGCTCGATTACTGGAGGACGATGGCTACGAATCCGACATCGAAGAACCTGCAGGTTTTCTGGAACAGCCTTTACGCTCGCCCACTTTTCACCGTCAAGCTGATTTACCGGTATTTCTTCCGGCATCTGTAGCTCCGCCAAAGAGACCAGTCCATAGCCGACCTCCGCCTCCGATTCCAAACATACACGTGGATCCATCAATAATACTTCCACTCTATACTTTGACCATCAACAAACAGAAAGCCAAACTTGTCAAGAAGCTGATCAAAAGATTCCTTGGCGAAATGGATATCGTCAATTCGGTACCACGATTAGGCAATAAGCATGACGATGGCATACACATCTTCGTCGATTGTTCAAACATTGTGATCGGCTTTTATAATCGGCTAAAGGTTAACAGGAGGATTAACCCAGCAGTTTATGTCAAACAACCGCCAATTTCCTACCATTCATTGGCTCTTATCCTGGAAAGAGGGCGAGCCGTTAAGAAAAGGATCCTCGTCGGCTCAAACCCACGGCATTATGCTTCAGAGCGAGGTTTGCCTGACTACATGCAAGAAGCTCAGCTGTACGGTTATGAGATTAACATGCTGGAGCGGGTGCAAAAAATGAGGCGGTTTACCCCGCGAAAAAAGAAAAATGGCTCTGGCAATGGTTATGCTACTACTTCAGGGCAGTCGTCTGGCTCCGAGACAGTCTTCTCTGGCGTGCCCATCGTTGCAGAGCAGGGTGTGGACGAAATATTGCAGATGAAACTTCTTGAGAGTATGTTCTAATCATCAGCTCACCAATAGCAAGATTACCTCAAGATCAATTATGAAATGCTGACCCAATTTTAGGCTTGGTCGATACACAAAAGCCATCGACAATAGTGCTTGCCAGTGGAGATGCTGCAGAAGCAGAATTTTCTGGGGGGTTTCTTAAATGTGTCGAACGTGCCCTTTCAAAAGGGTGGAAAGTCGAAGTTATAGCGTGGAAGGATGGGCTCAGTCAAGAGTACCGATCTCAGAGATTTGTGAACAAATGGCGAGACCACTTCACAATCATCGAGTTAGATGACTTTTGTGAAGAAATGTTGGCCGTGTATATTTCCAAGCCTACCTCGGCGTAATAGGGTGGGATGTTTTGCATTCTTCAGCATATATGGAACGGCGTCTCGGAACCATTGGGATTGTTTCTGTTTTACAGAATGGGTAAGACCAAGGGTAGAATCCGATTATCATTTGAAGGCGTTTGGAAGGCGGCTTGGATCACGTTACGACACATGATCAAAGCAGTGGGCAAAACCCAACAGCAAGTTACCGTAGTAATTTCAACAGCAAGTGCACGTGGTACTGAATCAAGTAATTTAGTGCCGGCTGCAACTTCCAATTTTTTGGTGATATTTAATGTGCCAGGAGCGTCGGACTAGCCAATCATGGAAACAGCGAAGAGCATCCACAACCACCGAGCAAGTCCTATTCACATAGAAGACGTCTGATTCTGCTCACTCGTTCAACTTCCTTCGTGGCTTGTCTCTTCCATGGTGTCCGTCTCCTCCCACTACGCCATGATTTCGCCACGCTCGTTTCCTGCCGGCTTATGCCTATTTACAAGTTTCCTCGTACTGATCTATCTTTACTCTTCAAGGGCGGATTTCCTTGGGTAGGTGGGTGGAGATATTCCAATGCTTGGTCGTCTCGTTCCGGGGACAATTTCCCTTTCCAGAAGCAACCTACACCGAGCAATTGCTAAATCTTCGACGACCCAGATCCCCTATCCATGTCCTCCGTTCGTATTCCAACCGACCACTTATGAATCAGATTGAGAACAATACCCTTGGCTTCGAAAGAGTCTTCGCAGTCGGCCTTCCGGAGCGCAGTGACAAAAGAGATGCGCTGGCTTTGACAAGCAGCCTGACCGGATTCAAGACAGACTGGGTCGATGGTGTCAGAGGGCAGACCATCCTGGATAAGGCTTTACCTTTTGGCGTCGATAGATTGAAGCTGTGGGAGAGCAATCTGGGAAGCTGGAGAGGACATATGAATGCGGTGAGAACGTGAGTCCTCTACTATTCGCTCTGTGCTCTAGAATGGACTAACATGTCTCCTTCAGGATTGTCGAGCAAGGCATATCGACTGCTCTGATAATGGAGGATGATATGGACTGGGACGTTCGCTTGAAATCTCAACTCAAACTCATGGCGCTCGGTACACGCCACCTCCAATACACCTCCGCCAAAACGTCACCGCCCCCAGGAGGCTCCCCATATGGCAACGAATGGGACATTCTATGGCTTGGCCACTGTGGTGAGGTCTTTCCTGAGCAGCTCGAAGAAAACGCCTCAAAATCACCCACGGATCCCGATCTTATCTCCATCTCCCGTAAGTACGTAATCTATCCCGACTCTACGGTACCGCCTCCAGAGCACACTCGTGGTTTTCAAAACTTCTCCGCGAACCCATTCACTCGCTGGGTTCATATAAGTGGAGGCCCTATTTGTAGTTTCGCTTACGCCCTAAGCTTGGAAGGGGCGAGAAAGGTATTATATGACATAAGTGTTGATCACCTGGCAGGCCCATTTGACAATGCGCTTGCGGGGCTTTGCAGGTGGGGAAGAAGGGAGGAGAGATTAGGGATGAGATGTTTTAGTATTACACCACCATTATTTGTGCATCACAGAGCAAAGGGCTTGGTAAGTGGGGATTCTGACATTCAGCTGGTCGACGGGGAAGAGTCGAGAGATATCGGCACGACGGAAAATATTGTATGGAGTGTAAGAGGTAATATTAGGGGTATGATCACCGGCGATACAATGCAGAGTCAATTTAGTTAGGAAACCGCTAAGAAAACCTCTTGGGCTTTCAACTATGATATTTGGGAGTTAGGAAAGGGATTGAAATAGAAGATTAGCGTCCGGAACAAGTGGTACCTTACGATTACATTATTTACACAAGGGTCTGCTTTTTCAATATGAATTAGGTAGTTGCAACACCGCTGCTTCGGGAGATGAATCGAGGAAGGCATCCGGGGCAGTCCCAAATTCTAGGCTGCCTGTCTCAATTTGCAGCAGTCGAAGAATTGACAAAAGAATCCCCTCGTCAATTGCAACGAGTCTCATTCTTGATGTAGAATCCAAAAGGGTCCGACAGGAAAGACTCGAACGACATAGCATTTCTAGTATTCATTTTTCAACACGATGAATGTAACCATGAACCTGTTCATATCTTTCTAAATGAAGATGCAAGTGGGGATTTCTCTGGATTAGTTACACGTCCTAAAGTGAAAACCCACTCGAGCAAACTAGGAAAGTCTAATGGTGGGAAAATACCAGTAGTTGAATTTGCCCACAGTTGCGACGAGCAACAAACTCGACTACCCATGCTTCCACTACTGGTTGTCAGAATTCGTGGCGCAAAGCTGCGTTTCAATATACTGTAACTTATGGAACATTCGTAAAGTGACGAGCCACTACTTTTCAGATTATTCCTCAAATCAGGGAACATTCAGAAAAAGCAAAATGGAAGTTAGGCTCTAAATGTCGCTCGAGCTATAGTACATTGAAAACCAGTATTGCGTCAAGAATTCTGACACCCACTGGTGCTTCAACACCATCAACATGTACAAACAGTGTTGTCTCTCAGATCCGCGAGGCCTCCCGTCTTCTTCTTGGAGATCTGGACTTTATGTCCCTAACTCTTGCTAAGACGCAAAATCTGAAACCATCTGCTGTTCAGGCAGTGATAGAAATTGGCTATTGCACATCAATTACAGCCTCGTTACAGAGTAAAGCGTTGAAACTTGACCGTTCAGATATTAGCCGAATACTTGCGAAGTAAGAATCGCCGGGATTCAAGGTTTGATTCTGCCAAGATGTCCCACCAGTGTCTCCATTGTCCAATCTGCTCCTTGGATAATGTGGAACTGGCAGATCCCGAATTCTCCACATGTAGGCTTATTGCAGGTGCAGTTGCAGAAACGCCGAATGCCTCTGATTGAAGACAGGAAATTTTGTCGATTAAGAATGAAGGAAAGCAGATCCTGGGCAAGATCGATAGCATTGCTGCCGAGCAAGTGATGAAGGCATTGATGAGGCTGCCAACTCATTGCCGGAGCAAATTCTTGGAGAGATTCGGGCGTATGCTGCTGTATTGAAGGAACAGCAGCTTGATGGAGAGGTAAAGACTGCTGAGGCCATCATCATCATCAACGGATATCGGTCAGTATTGCTCGGTCGGTGTCTTGAGAAGCGCATGTAATGCTATTCTCGCATATTTGGCTTTGGAGTCTCCTTTGAAGCTCAGTTTGCGACTGGATTGGGTTCCCTGGGTAGGCCAGGTCGTCAGGGGAGGAATGAGGTGTGGGTTGTGACAGATTGGAGTAAAATATATGGGACGATCTTTATCGATGGAGAAGAACGGGACGATAATACAGCCCACCTGAGGGCTTTCACGGTGGACGATACATCGGAAGATTGGGGGTCTGGTCGGAAGCTCCTTCAAAAGCGATCGCATTTGCGGATGATCAAGCCTTGACTAAGACGCACCTGTACACTTTCAGGGGACTGGATAGTAAGTATCCAGTTTTTAAAGGCATTGCTCTCATCCTCCAGCCGAGTTATCATCCACTGGGATTCTTAGGAGACGGCACTACTTGCATTACACTGCCTCTGCGAGTACTTCGAATACAATGCTGATTCGCAGTTTCGTCGGGATAGCAGCGAGGAAATTATAAAGTCTTCTGGATTTACCTTAGTACGGGAGGCCCTTGGAAATAAATGGGGTAAGAAAATGATGATCCAGCAGGTAAGCCCTCAGAGTGATATTCCCTATTTGAGGTCTATGCCAGGTCTGTGGCAGTGACCAATGGCTTGTAGAACATTCTACTCCCAAAACTACTTGATGGAGGTATACTAAACCCAAATCCTCGAAAATCACTTTCTCCGAAGGGTCGGGGAAACCAACACTTCCCAGGAACCTTCCGTTTAGACCATCTCACCTCAACAAAATACGCGTTCCGAGTTGAGAGTAGTTGCCAAACTTTATTTCAGTAGGTTAAATACTTGTAGGCCAATGCAAACCCACGACCACAGGGCATTTTGGGTCCCATTCGTCCCTTACTAAGGTAAATTGGGTTAAGTGCCAGGAACACGGCTTTAGGTAAGATGGGTGTCTTCGCCGTGACCTGAAAGACTTTGCGCTCTCGTCTCAACCGACCGATCCCAAAGTATAGGAATTCAGCCATAACAATGTAGGTATTCTTGAATGAGAAGAAAGTGCGATATCGCGTCGTTTTCCTACAGTCAAACATCTCACCCCACCGACAAAGAGGCAAGTCTGGGGTAATTGAATAATCGATCGGCCAAGAGGGCCTTGAGTTTGCTGATCATGCTTAAGAGTCTGAAGAAACTGTTTCGAAGCTTCGGTGGGCTCCGAAGGTGCCGGTTTTAGGAGCATATCGAGTTCAAATGGCCGACTCTTGTGCGGCTTCGAATGCACACTTTCTCTTGGCACTTCAGACTCCTGAGACTACCCCCTAGATCTCGGCAGCTCCGCGACTTAGCTGACAGAACAGAACGATTGAACGCTAGCCACAGAAGGACGCAAGAGAGGAAGAAAGACGGAAAGGTGAAGAGAGAGAGAGAAGAAATCACACAAGACAACATGGAGAAAAATTTCTGCTAGGTTGAGGGTGCTTCAGCAGCTCCTAGACGAAGGTCGGAACATGATGAGTAATGGGACGGCTGTAAAGTGTGTCGTGTGAAAATCGGCCCAAGAAAAGAAGAAAAGGAGAAAAGGGGGGCGACGGGCAGGTGCTCACCGCCTTCTCTTTCAAGCTGCCGTCACGAGCCGCTTGGTTTGTACCTAACACTAACTGGCCTAAGTTAGTTTCTTAACAAGATCCTTACCTACGTTACGTAAGGTACCTATTTACAAGTGAACTTTTCCAAAGCCATACTTGTAGCACCAACACAAACGTACCCATTACACAACACTGTTTCCTTGCACCACGAAGCACACGCCGGGACTGTAGTGCAACTGCAGCTCACTGAGTCATCATTCATTCATTGATTCATTGGCTTAGCCGATTTCATTACGATCTCGCAACCTCGCAATTTGGGACTAAGTGCTCTGCGCCACTAAGAGCATTTACTTTGATGTAAGAACTTTTAGATTATTGGGCATCTACTGGGATCGAAAGGTCTTCGGGGAGGGTGGCATTCCCACAATTAGCACAGCAGAACATGGCAGCGCAGAGCAACGAAATGCAGGACTGCGAGAGCAAAGTCAGGGCAAGCCTGGAGATAATGCCCCACCGACGAGGTGACACCTACAGTCCCCCCCCTAGAAAGAAAGTCTAGCGTCTGTTTTCTGGCTAGCCCCAAGAAGTCGTTTTTAAGGCTGTTTCTGTTTTATATCCCTGATACTCTCCTGGAGCCTGCAGGTACACGTGATGTAGATAGTCAGTGCCAGCCTTGAAGGAATAAAAGCAGCAAATGTGTCATCGACAGAGCTAGACGATCTTTCAAGGGGGGGGAACTGTAGATAGCGATAGAGACAATCCATACTTGTATAGATAAAATTGAGGTTACACCCGCACAGGCTGGCAGAATAGTGTGAGGTGATTGGCGGTGCATGCCTGCGTTTCAAGTCTTTGCCTCGACCTCCCCCTTCCCAACCGTCCGTCACTACTTGCTCTCGCCCAACATCGCATCGCATCGCTTTGCATCGCATTCTCGTCGTTCCTTCTGCCCACTCCATCCCCATCCGGCCTCAACCTCTATCAAGCTCCTGTTCCGACTTCCTCGAACCATCGACGCCTGCGCTTGCGCCGGGGGCCGAGCTTCTGGTGGGCCAGCATCGAACGAACAAGCACTCTGCGGCTAAGCAAGTGAATCCATCCATCCATCGAACCAACATCCCCGAGAGCAATCCTTCCCTGGGCAAAACCCGCATCACGGCGGCTAGGCTAGAATTGAGGAGCATCCACTTCTCAGAATCGCCCTCAACCGCATCGATTCAATCGCTGGCCGATAAACCCTCCTTTCTCCTTCGCGCCACCCCCTCCCCTTCTTCCATACATTCAGCCAACCGTGGGCTATCCCCATCCACCGACAACGCCGTTTGTTTTCCTCTCGACATCCTGCGTCCGAGGCGGATTGGGCACTGTTAAAATAAGCTACACTCTCAACATCCATCGCGCACGCGGATTGCGACCATGAGCGTCATGCTTCAGACCCCGTCGCGGGCTTCGACAGCCTCCTCCTCCTCCTTCCAGCCAGTCTCCAGACAAAACACAATGTCATCACACGATGGGGGAAGGTCCGTCCGACAGTCGAAGCGCTATTCGATGACCACCTTGTACCTGTCCATGTCCGCAAATGAGAAGGACTTGGAAATTGAAGATGATTTGGCAAAAGGTTTGGATGACTGCTATGGGAGGAACTCGAGCACATCTGCTAACGCGCTGTCAAGCCCAAAAAATCCTTCGGGACTTGAAGTCCAAGATATCTTCCCAATCCAAAAAGAATTTCGTCTTAGAGAAGGATGTTCGGTATCTAGACTCTCGCATTGCCTTGTTGATCCAAAATCGGATGGCCTTAGAAGAGGTAAATCACGCACCCCCCTTTGTCTGGACTCAGTCCTGACAATCCACAGCAAAATGAAGTTGCGAGCCACCTTGAAGATGCTGCAGATCTACAGGAGGGTTTCTTTCCAAACGACGAGAAGACTCAGAAATACGGCAACCTGCTTTTCCTCCTACAATCTGAGCCCCGACATATTGCACATCTTTGCCGCCTAGTCACAATGGCCGAGATTGATTCCCTTCTACAAACCGTCATGTTTACTATCTACGGTAATCAATACGAAAGCCGTGAAGAACATTTACTCCTGACTATGTTTCAGGTACATCCAAGCTCTATTCTGGTGACAGTGAAGAGTGCTTATTTATTGCTATCTAGTCCGTCCTAACGTATCAATTCGACAACACTCCTGAGTACTCTTCACTCCTCCGGGCAAACACTCCGGTTTCGAGGATGATGACAACCTACACTCGGCGAGGGCCTGGGCAGAGCTACCTCAAAACGGTGTTAGCTGACCGCATAAACGGATTGATTGAGCTGAAGGATCTGGATCTGGAAATCAACCCATTGAAGGTTTATGAGAGAATGATTGAACAAATCGAGGAAGATACTGGGAACCTGCCAGCCTCCCTGCCAAAAGGAGTGACTGCTGAGCAAGCCGCAGAAAATGCCCAAGTTCAAGCCATCATTGAACCAAGGTTAACTATGCTCATGGAAATCGCCAATGGATTTCTCACCACAATCATCGAAGGGCTAGAGGAAACACCTTACGGGATCCGGTGGATTTGCAAACAGATCAGGAGTCTAACGAAGCGAAAGTATCCAGATGCAAACGATCAAGTTATTTGTACTTTGATCGGGGGCTTCTTCTTCCTTAGATTCATCAATCCTGCCATTGTCACTCCAAAGTCATATATGCTCATCGAAGGGACGCCTGCCGAGCGGCCACGGAGGACGCTAACATTGATCGCGAAGATGCTTCAAAACCTTGCGAACAAGCCGTCGTATGCCAAGGAGCCGTACATGGCGAAACTACAACCTTTCATTCAGCATAACAAGGAGCGAGTTAACAAGTTCATGCTGGACCTTTGCGAAGTTCAGGACTTCTACGAGAGTCTTGAAATGGACAACTACGTGGCACTTTCAAAGAAAGACTTGGAGCTCTCCATCACTCTGAATGAGGTTTACGCAACACATGCCTTGCTAGAAAAACACAGTGCGGAGTTGAATAAGGACGAAAATTCTCACCTGGCTGTCATTCTTAATGACCTGGGACCGGCCCCGGCACAATTGCCACGAAAGGAGAATAGAGCAATTAATTTGCCTTTATTCAGCAAATGGGAGACCGCAATCGATGATCTGACCGCAGCTCTCGACATCACGCAGGAAGAGGTTTATTTTATGGAAGCTAAATCTACATTCGTGCAGATCATGCGTTCGATACCAACGAATAGTGCTGTTGCCAGAAGACCACTCCGGCTTGAGCGGGTTGCTGACGCTGCTGCAACATCTCGCAACGATGCGGTCATGGTGAGAAAGGGTATTCGAGCCATGGAACTATTAAGCCAGCTACAAGAGCTTCAAGTGATTGACAAATCTGACCAGTTTAGTCTTCTCCGGGATGAGGTCGAGCAAGAACTGCAGCACCTGGGATCGCTTAAAGAAGGAGTAATTGTGGAGACCCAAAAGCTGGAAGAGGTTTTCAAGACGATCCGAGATCATAATACCTATCTTGTCGGTCAATTAGAGACCTACAAGAGCTATCTCCACAATGTTCGAAGCCAGAGCGAGGGAACCCGAAGAAAACAACAGAAACATCAAGTCCTGGGCCCTTACAAATTCACCCATCAAGCTTTAGAGAAGGAGGGCGTCATTCAGAAGAGCAATGTCCCGGACAATAGACGAGCGAACATCTACTTCAATTTCACAAGTCCTTTACCAGGGACATTTGTCATTTCGCTCCATTACAAAGGTATGGTTCTGTTCGTGTGACATCGTGAACGAAGGCATCTAACAGATCGCAGGACGAAACCGTGGGCTTCTGGAACTTGATCTGAAGCTCGATGATTTGCTTGAGATGCAGAAGGATAACCAAGAAGATCTTGATCTTGAATATGTCCAGTTCAATGTCCCAAAAGTCTTGGCTCTCCTCAACAAACGTTTCGCACGGAAGAAGGGTTGGTGAGACTTCTTTCTGGGTCAGCCGATATTAAGTGGCTCGAATTGTATAGCCACTGTTTCTGGTTTAGGACGTCGGGCGACAACCGATGATATGGTCTTCTGGGATTGGCGGAGTTGCTTTGGTATTACATATGGCGGCTGGTAGCTCGGGTTGGCGTAGGTGGAGTTGTCGAATGGTTCGGTCAATACCTTTCTCTCTATATTTCCGCATTCTTTCGAATATTTTGTCTTAATTGGTGGAAACTATCACCCGCATCTCTGTTACACTGTTCTCAGACTGAGAGAAAGCTATGTCTGGCTGGTCCGGGGCATGATTGTGGAATGACCCCAATTGAAATGGCTGGCTACGTGGGACGGAAGCGACGGAGGAGGAATCATGAGTGGAGTTGATTACATGGCTTTACGATTTTGTTAGGAATGCGAAATGAGGCTTTATGCTTTCGTGCAACTGGTGAGAACGGTTCTGGGAAGGGTCGGGAAGATTTACCTGTAATATTATGAAGGAGTCAATATATTCGTTTCGCAACGAGGTCTTCGTCTGCTCTAGGGGACATGTGAATTTGATCGCCGCCGCCGCCGAGTTTTTGACCGAAGTTCGGGATTTCCTCGACGTTTTGATTTGCTAGTAAGGTACTAGGCCTTATTCTGCATTACTGTAAGCAAACTTTTTGTTTCAAGATTTTTGTTATTTTTTTTATTGTTTTTTTTTATAGCTTTAGACTGTCACAACGGAGGATCTACCATCGAGTAACAAGGGGCTCTTACTGAAATAAGTCTCAAGCAATCGGAAGTTCCAAACGAGGACTTCTAAACACATCCGGAAGCAAATAAAAATATCCCAAGGAATCATAGCAGAGGGCAACAGACATCCAAGTCGACGGTCAGATACCATTGATGGCGGAAAATATTCGAGTGAAGCCTGGGAACAAGAAGTCCAGGATCGAGACTTGGACCCCCGAAATAGGTTGAACTGGCAGAAAAACAATCTCCATACGTCCTGCCATTGGTGACATGGCAGTCGGATCCAGATGGCAGATTGCACGCTTTATATGCGTTAATATACGTGAGTGACAAGTTGGATGTTGGGAAAAACAGAAGTTGATGATCGCAACTTCAGAGGGGATCTATGGCCATATATTTTCATTGATAATGGTATAGACTTCGGCAATAGAGGTCTAGTCTTATGCGGCTAACTTTGGACTGCTAGTTAAGGAATTGATTCCTCAACCCCTGGATGAGACGCACGGTCACATTTACCAGCCGGATGTGTTAGCACCCTAGATAAATAAAATGGCCTCGTCGATTCTCCATGCAGCAATACTGAGGAAAACAGACATTGATTTGGAGCCCTGGCTCGTGTACAATATCCTCACCGTCGAATCAACCAGGAGCAGACATTTGATACTTGGGGTATTGACCGCTGAATGATATAGGATTGATTGATTGTTAATAACGGACGAAGGGGTGAGATGACAATTTGAAGTCGAGTATTGGTGCCGCATGCCGCGGTCCTAACTACTCGGCAGGATATTTCTGTCCTCGAGAGCTCAAATGGTTTTAGGCAATGTCCAAATTGAACACCCAAGCAGGAGAAAGAGATGTGATACACAGTATATTTGTATATCAAGTCAAAGTGAAAATATTCAATGCACAGAAGGATCCGCAAGACTTCAGGTTCTGCCACAGCTCTGAAGAGGGAACTACATGGCAAAGTGTAGTTAGTGTTTTGGTGTTGACTGAGCGGAAGTTTCCGAAGTCTTCAAGAACTTACCGCCATCTCTTTTGCTGGAACAGAACAGCTGCCGAAACTTACAAGCAAATGAATCGAATGGTTTTACGAAATAATGCAAGGAAGGCTGGCGTTTCTTATGAACGCCATACCTTAGGTCTCTGCGTCGTCGGATCGGCCAACCCCTCCCGATAGTGCTACTTATCGCCTCAGGTTGCGAGAAAAGGTTGTTTGGGCAACATGTGACAGAATTTGAGATCGTTCTCTGCGTACTTGTACTTGGATCTGCGGTCGCCTCCTCAGTGGTCTTTGCTTTCGCTCACTCGAGTCTATGGCCGCCGCTCCGGTGACCTCGGTCTGCAAAGACCTAGGTTTAGGTACGTAAGGGGGTTTCGAAAAGTCATGAACACCCCCTGGTTCTGCCACTGCTGAAAGTGGAAATTTATGGGACCGAGGCTAACATCCTATCGCTTTAATTAGCTCAAGCGCCTCACCGCCCTGCAGCGGGTGTTCATGACTTTTCAGAACCCCCTTTCGTACCTCCCAGGCGATCTTTACCTCCTGTCCTCGCTGGGTCACTCAACTCTGAACCAGCCCCCTCATCAGCCTGTCTGTCTGCTGTTCGGTGCCGTCGATCTACAACGGTGATTGGCGATTAGCGATTGGCTTATTTTTAGAACTTTGCAATGGAACGGACTGAGTCAGCCTCGGTCCCCGGCCCCACTTTGCGGCTCGGCTCGAGCCTTCCGTTAATGCGGAAGCGGAAAGTGGAGTACCTGGTCCCCAGGGTTAATATCAATCCTAGTCGCAAGTCCCAGCTTGAAAATCTGCTATATGATTGGCTCTCTTACTCTAACTGGCGAATCAGGATACAGAAAATATCCAAAACAGAATTGACTAGGATAAATATTACCCCCGGGGACCACGTAGGTTTACAGTACAGTACCGGTACTTTTATCCGCGGAGGTGCCTCTACTAGTAGGTAGAAATACCTAGGTACCGATACCGAGCGCCTTTTTTTGGGCTAACCCAAAGACCACGATTTTTATACTGTTCCTACTTATTTTATATCTCTCAGAATTACCTAGAACCTAGGTACTAGCCTACTTACCTTGCCTTAAGTAAGGCTCCATTCCTTGAAGTTTGTACATAGGCACACGTGATGTAGATAATATCGGTGCTAGCCGAGCAGCCACCCATTAAAGACGCTTCATGTTCTTGAGCTTATGCCAAAGGGCGCTTCTCGCTAAAATCACGGGATGTTTTACTTGTTACCTACCTAGGTAGGCAACCTAGATAGAAGCCTCTCGAGACAGAGCTCACGCCCTCGACTACCTGATTCACACTTACCAGCTCTGACACGAAATCCCCACATTCCGTCAGGAGCATGGCCGATCTTTCTCTATCAGTTCTAGTAACTTCAAAGGGCAGGCTGGGTGGAATTGCGAGGAGCAAGGCCAGCTGTCCTGGCCGCTTAGTGACACCCAAGATTCCAAGGCAAATAGAACCTAGAAGTAAGGTATTCTTTTGTCGGGATTTGGAGAGAAGTCCCTTATTTCCGTGCTGTCCTTAATAGCGGAATAACAAGTCGTGATTGGGTTCAGTTACTCGTCAGCCCTATTATATTTTTAAAAGGGGCTTCCTGACTCGTTCGATACTTGACGAGCAATCGTTTTGTGCACAATCTCCCGAGGATTTTGGAGCTCATCCAGCGCTCTCTCACAGCACTCAATCAGGCGGATACTAGCACCCAAAAACGTTGGGGAAAGCTGTTATTGTTGTCATTGATGTCTTGCGCGACGATTTCTCAACACATTTCGTCAATTCTCCAGGGATGGTCTTGAGATCATTTTAGATTGTCTTCGAGCGCGTTTACAACTTGGCTCGCAATGACACACATAACGCATTTCTATGCGGGGCATGAATATCGCCAAAATCACCCAACATTGCGAGCCAAATTGAAACAAATCGACACATTTGCCAGGGATCTTGTACATGCATTAAATCATACCTTGCTGGTTATTATAGGCATCTACGGAATGGACTACAGTGGAAACCATGGAGGGGAAAGCGACGATGAGATCCAGGCCGCATTGTGGTTGCGTTCGAGAAAAGGGAACTTTGGACGAACTCTGGAAGTGTTTATGCAGCCGCCGCTCGATGCTATAATAAGATCCGCCGTCCGCTTGATATCGTTTCAAAACTAGCATTACTACTTGGGATTCCGATCCTGTTTAACAGCTTGGGTACCCCCATCGAAGAGGCCTTCATAGGGCGAGATGGTACCTCTTTGGGGAATCTCATAGAAGTATCTCGTATAAGCTGCCTTGGGATTGGAGAGATATCAGTCTGCCTATTCGAATTCTACGGGATAGTGTTGAACGGACACACGTGAGTGGTAAAAGTAGTGAGTTAAGATGATTGATTATCTTGTGGAATGAATGAGGGAGCAGCCCTCTTTATATACATGAGCAGTTCTTGCACGTGATCTGGTTGTCACATGATTACATTCGACAGTTAATTCTTGACCACTGGTACAGCCGAGGCAAAGGACACCTCATCGACTTTTCTCGGAAAACGCGTGTTTTAAACGCGTAATCTGGCTTATTCGACTTAAATACTCATATTCTAAACTCTCTCCTTGGTTTGCAAGCCCTTTATAAGCCATTTCTAGACGCGTTACACTCTTAAAATGGCCTCCTCATATCCCTTAACCTTAAACTTTCCACCCACTCCCTCGTCCAAAACCTCACCTACTTGGCAAAGGCAATTAAAGTCCGCTCTATAAACGCCTAACGGATCTTTTACCCGATCGCAAACCTTTAAGACTCTTATATATAATTAAACGAGGTTTACAAACTCCTTATTCACTTCTATAAACCACTTGTAAAGCTTTATATTAAAATTACAATTATTATAAATAAATACTTTAAGTCTTATATTAAAGGAATTTATAATAACCTTAATATTACTCTTATTTAAATACTTTAACCGCCTTTACTAATCTCTTATTCTAGCCTTTAAGTTATAATCCTTCTTATTATTTATATTAATATTATTATTAATATTATACTTATTCCTTTAATTAAACTAGTCTAATAAAAGCTTATAGTTAAAACAGTTATTGCTCGCTTTAATATTCGACTATTCGTTTATATAAATCCTTTTCACTTAATTAAAATAATAAATTCCTTTATACTTTTTATTATCTTTAAATAAGTTCTTAAAATAAACACTCTCTTATATAAAGAAGTTCTTATAATCCCTTTCGATTATACTCTTTATATTAGTTTATTTAAAGACTTAATAACTTTAATATAATATTTAACTTTAATAAATAATAAGATTTCTAATTATTATATAAAATACTTATAATTATAAATTATATATTAGTTAATAAATATCTCACGGTTTATTAAACTATTCGATTCCCTTTTCTAAATCCAAAATTATATAATTATAAACAAGATACTATATTTTACTATTTAAGACAATATTAATTAATAGTTAATCTAGTCTATTAAAACCCATTCTAGTAAAGAAAAAGATCTCTTTAATATTAATTAAATAATATACTTTCTCGCGGATATTCATAAAGTATTATTAAAGTATTTATGGATTTTAGATATAATAATATAAATTCACAAAGTCAAAACTAAACCGAAAATAATTTAATATACTCGTTATTACTAATAATATAATACTCGTATATATACTCGTTTATAATATTATAATATATATAATTCTTATAACTATAATACGAACACTTACACTCCGAGTTATAATACTATAATCCTATACTAATACCCTCTAAAGTGTCTATATTATAAAGGACTATACCAGGCAAACGACTTGACTTGTCCTTTGCGGCCCGTTCCTCTTTACTCGAAAATAAAACTAAAAACAATTATATTCCTTAAAGCTAGTAAAGTAATATATAAAAGAGTAATTATAATTATTAATTATATTTATACTTTTATTATAAATATACTTATAATCTCTTTTAAACTTATAATACTTATTATAATAGTCTAGACTTATATAATATTATACTAGTCACATGTCCCTAAAGTTCTTAGTGTCACGTGACGGATTGTGCACGTGACGAGTAAATTTAGGCTTGGGATAAATTTGGGCTTAAGGGAAATTTACGACACTAAGTCTAATTGGGAAGGGCCATAAGCGAAATCTAGATATTTAAGAAGGCTCGATCCTCGAGCTCTTCCTTTTCTCCTTAATTTAGTTTTTTCAATAAATAGTATTCCCCTATAAGTACTCTACTTGTAAACTCTCTTTATAGAATTGTAATATTAAACTAAACTCTCTCTTTTTGTCTGGAAAGGCTCTCGAATATTCCCCTGAAAAAATAATTATTTACTTTCAAAGAATAATCTTCTATTAATTAAATCTATTACAAATATCCTTAAAATATCCTCTATTAATATTTCTCCTAAAGGCTATATTCTTTATTCTCAAATCCCTATTTATATTTCTATAATTAATTCGATATTCCGAAAAGGTAATCCTATTACTAGTCTGTCTTATATAAGTAATTCTATTATCCTAAAAGATATCTACTCTTATATAATCACTTTATAATAAGTCCAGATTATTATATAAATCGAGAATAAGAAATAATATTAAGTCAATCGCGAAGTTCTAGATAATATAATTAATAATCTAAATTATATTATAAATAAGGATAATAGTCCTAGAGAACACTCTACCAGTTAAACTCTAGAATAAGTATCTGGCCCTATCCGAGTCCGCCTCTTAATTAAACAGGAAGGTTATGAGTATTATTAGGCCCGCTCTATTAAGATCCCTAATCCAGTAAAGTTTAGTAATAGTATTAGTCTGACTTATAATTATTAGTATATTCAGATTATTAGTAAATTCAAGATTAATACCAATTACTTTATAGATAAGAATACTCATATATATTATATTTTTAATACTATTAATAGAGATATTTAATACTATTTATATACTCGATATTAGTCTAATATTACTAATCCCTTTAAAATAGTTATTAAAATAATTAACTATCTCGAAAAATATTTTATTAACCTTTATTATATATATGAAATTAAGCGGGAGTATAAGAAAATATATATAAACGAGATTTAAAGTTTTCACGAGTTTAAAATCAAGTTTATTTATCTGGCCGATAAAGTTCAGATTAATATTAATAACTATTTGAATAAAATATATAATAAATTAATATTCTTCCTTTAAGAATAGTTTATAGACTAATATTATAATATTAAGATTCTATAGAATCTATATCTTATTATTTTATCTATTAACTTTGAAATAAAAACCTTATAGAATTATAAGAATATCCGCGAATATATCAAGACTCGAATTATAATTACTGCCCTGACTTCTATTACTTCCAAGACTTTCAATATAGTCTTATTCTTTATAATTACTATAGTCCAATAATCCTTTATACCGACCAGAACAATCCCAGATATCGGAGACTCTATTATCAAAAAGGAAAGTATTCCTATTCCCTTAATCTATTATAATTACTCTCAACCAGATTATATTACCCGTGATTGTTTATTACTAAAGTATATAATTAATATTAAGGAAATAGAAGAAGTAGAGAAAGTTACTAATATTAAGAATATATTGGGAAATGAAAATATCTAAAAAAAGACTCCCTTTTAGATAAAATTGGAATTAATCTTATAGAGATTAATCTGAATTAGTTAATAGATAGAAAACACTTTACTATACTTTATAGTTTATCTTTTAATAGATATTTAATTAATATCTCTTTCTTTATTAATTTCAGAGTAAATAGTTTTACTTTTATTAATACTCTCCTTATTATAAATATTATCACTTTCTTTAAATTTAAATTCCAGTATTTGCCTAGACCTCTCGGGATTAAAGAATATAATAATAAATTAGGAAAGAGTATTACTTATATCTTATAATTATACTTTATTATTAATGACTAATAATAATATAATATCCCCTTATTAATTCTCGATCTTAATTCTCACGATCTGATCCTTAACCGTAAATGGCTAGATTACTTTAATCTTCTTCTTAATATACGAGAGTAAAGGCTCATATAGTCTCCGGACTTATCACCTTCTCACCTCCTTATTCAGGAGATTATCATTCCTCGAGAAGTCATATTCCCGATTCCGAAATACTCTCCCAGTCTTGGATATTAACAGGATATTAAAGACTAAGACCGAGCTTTTAATCGAGAGGACTAATAATAAAAAACGGATAAATAAGTCTATATGAAAAGTTATAATATAGAAGATAATATTACTAATAATTCCTCTTTATATAAAAGCTCTATTATATCCGGATTGGATCTCGATTCAGAATCAGATCCGGACAAAGAGTCTAAACCAATTCCCATTATCTCTTTTTAATAGAGACCAAAAATCCTCTATTTATATAAATAGAATATCCAAGAATAGTACAGATATATAAAGGACTTATTAGCCAGTATTATATATCTAAAGGATATTCCCTATAAAAAGAGATTCTAGATAAAAAAGGAAATAATAATCGATTCTATTATTAATATTATAGGTATTAGTAATATAAATATATACTATAACCTTTAATAGTCTAATAATAAGGCCTTTATCACGAGTCTTTACAAAATCGATAGTCTCTTAAAGTAATAAGGAGAACTCTTATTAGAAGTCGAGACCGAAGAACCTTTTATTCCCGACCTTTATACTAAATATACTAATATCTTCTTAAAGATTATATCTAATATCTTATCTCCCTATTAAATATATAATTATAAGATATAACTGGAAAAGAAAATTAAAGGAAATTTAGAATATAGTCTTTTATATAAAATAATAATTATCGAATTAGAGACTATAAAGAAATATCTTTTAGAGAATCTGAATAAGAATTTTATTACTTCTAGTCAAGTTCCTTTTATAATTTCTATACTCTTTATATAAAAGACTAATAGAAACTTACAATTTTATATTAATTACTAGAAATTTAATTAAATTATCCGAAAAGACTAGTATTTATTTCCTTTAATTAATAAGATACTAGCTCGAATTAATTATATTAAAATCTTTACTAAATTTAATATCTGATAAGCTTTCTATTAAATTTATATAAATTCTAATTTAAAAGAGTTTATAATATTCAGAATATATTATAATTTATATAAGTATAAAGTTTTGCCTTTTGGACTAATAAACAAATTAATTATTTATTAATAATATATAAATAATATTCTCTTTAATTATTTTAATAATTTTTATATAATTTACTTTAATAATATTCTTATTTATTCAAATAATAAACTGGAATACAAGGTTTATATTAAAAAGGTCTTTTAATAATTCCGTAATACTAATTTATAAATAGACTTTAAAAAGTATAAGTTCTATATTATTTATATAAAATATCTTGAATTTATTATTTTAATTAATAGTATTAAAGTCAACTCTAATAAGATTACTATTATAAAAAACTGAAAAGCTCCGAGTATAATTTAAAGTATATAGACCTTTCTGGATTTCTATAATTTCTATAAAAGGTTTATTTATAATTATAGGATTATTATTAAATCTCTAATAAATCTCACTTGAATAGATATACTATTCTCATTTAATAAGGCCTATTAGAAAGCTTTCGAGAAACTCAAGGCCTGTCTTATATTATTGGATCTATTCTATTATTATAATCTCGAAAAATAATCTATAATCGAGACTAATACCTTAAATAGTATTATTACTAATATTCTCTCTTAATAATATAAAAACGAGTAATATTTTATAATATATTTCTCAAAGACTATATTACTTATAGAATATAATTACAAGATATATAATAAAGAGATATTTATTATTATATAGTCCCTGGACTAATAGAGATTAGAGTTTTAAAGAATAGTATATTATATATAGATTTATATAAATTACTATATACTCGAGTACTTTATAATAACTAAGAAGTTTATAAGTAAATAAGTTAAATGGACTGAAACTTTAATAGAATATTACTTTATTATCTAATATAGATTAGATAAATAGAATATAAAGACTAATACTCTTATATACTAAAATAATAAAGTAATATAATAGAATAGTATTAAGAAGAAATACTAAATAAAATCTTTTCTTTTTCAAGATCAGATTAATCTAAAAGTATTCCAGAATCTCGATATTAAAGTTAATATCCTATTCTCTATTTAAAAAGAAGACTTATTTAATAAGATAAATAAACTAATTAAAAGGATTCTATAAAAAAACCGAATAGTCCCTTTATTATAGATTCTCTATAAATAGACCAAGAGGAGAGATAATGACTTTACTTTAAAGAATAGTTTACTATTATATAATAAACGACTAGTAATACTAATTAGTCAAGTTCGAATAGAGTTAATCCGTGAAGCTCATGACTAGATATTCACTATCTACTCTAGAAAAAATAAGATATATAAACTATTATACTCAAGATATTACTAGAAGAATATATAATATAATATTATCTAATATATCCGTAACTGCCAGTCCTATAAACAAGTCAATATCCCGAGAGACAAGACTCCTGGCCTCCTTTAATCTCTATTAATTCCGGAATACCCTTAATAATATATCACAATGGATTTTAAATTAATACTCACTTCAAAGACAGATTACAATTCAATATTCATTATAATCGACCGGTTAAGTAAATAGTCTATTTCGATACTCTATTATAAGATAATAATAATAGAAAATATAACTCGAATTTACTTTTATATAATTTATTAATATTATAATCCCTTTATATTAATTATTTCTGATTACAGTCCTTAATTTATATTAGTATTTTGGATAGAGTTTAATAGAATACTGGATATTAAATTAAAATTATCTATAGTATATTACCTCCAGATAAATAGTTAAATAGAAATTATAAATTAATATATTAATTAGTGATTATATCTATATATTATATACTATTAGGATAATTGGAATAAATATCTATTTATAATCAATTATATTTAGTTTACACTTCCCTATAGTTCTATTAGTATATTACCTTATAAGTTCCTTAATAATCGATTTCCGCGAATCTCTTTCGATTAGTCTATTCCGGAGACAAAACCTTAAGATAAGTTTAATATCGAGAAGGCTTAATAGATTATTAAATATATAGAAGATATTATAGAGAAGAGTAAGGAGAATATAAAATAAATATAATTAAGAATAGAGAAGTATACTAATATAAAGTATTATCTTATAGACTTTAAAGAGAGAGATATAATATATATTTCGATTAAGAATTAGAAAACTTAATATTCTAGTTATAAGTTGGATTATTAAATAACCGGACTATATCCTATTATATATAAGATTAATAATTTCTATAAAATCGAATTGTCTAAAAGTATTAAGATCTATAATATCTTTTCTTCTAATTATTTATAAAAGACTACTAATAATCTATTATCCGATTAAAAGAATAAATTACTATTACTGATTAAGATAATATCTAATAAAGAGTATAAAGTATAGGAGATTCTAGTATTAAAGGTAATATAAAAGAAGTTCTGGTATAGAGTCAATTGGATCGAATATAATAAAGATCTCAATTAGTATTCCGTTTCTAATCTGAAATATTCTCCCTATAAATTAAGGGTTTACTATTTGAATAATTAATAATAATCAGAATTCCCGAAAAGATTAATTAAATGGATATAGACTTGAGAGAATAGTATTAAGGATTATAATAATCTGGATAATAATTCCGTACTGCCTATCCGCTTGAGAGTAAACTTTTTCAAGGGGAGGGGTGATATAACAGTCTAGACTTGTATAATATTACACTAGTCACATGTCCCTAAAGTTCTTAGTGTCACGTGACGGATTGTGCACGTGACGAGTAAATTTAGGCTTGGGATAAATTTGGGCTTAAGGGAAATTTACGACACTAAGCCTAATTGGGAAGGGCCATAAGCGAAATCTAGATATTTAAAGAGACTTAATCCTCGAGTTCCTTCTTTCCTCCTTAATTTAGTTTTCTCAATAAACAGTATTCTCCTATAAGTGCTCCACTCGTGAACTCCCTTTATAGGACTATAACACTTATACAATTCTTTATAATTATAATTATTATAATCCCTTTTATTTTCTTAGTCTCTTGTTTTTTTAATTCAAAATCCTTAAATACTTTTTCCCTTCTTGAAAATAAGAATTAAACTCTTTTTTATAAAACCTTTTATAATCTTATAAGTAAATATAAATAAAGTAATTACTTTATATAAAATTATTCTTTTATTTATAATCGATTTATTAATTAATATTATTCTTATATAAAAGTTATATATTTTTATAAATTATAATATATATTATATATACGGGATATGCGCCAAGTCACGTGATACGCTTTGAATCATTTAAGTGTAATAAGGTATATTCGTATATCGCGAATATTATAATCTTTTGATTTAATAGATTATAAAACGAGTCTTATTTTTATATATTATATAAATCTTTTATAAAAGATTATTAAATCTTATTTCTTTTATAAATCGTTTATATTTATAAATAATTAAATAATATACTTATATATTATCTTTTATATTTATAAAAGAATTAAATTATAAATTATTTAATTATAATTTTATAAATTTAAAAATTTAATATTTTTATAAATTTAAATTTATAATATATTTCTTTTTATAATTATAAATATTTATAATACTCTTATAAATATTATAAATATAAAAGTAATTATAAGAGTTTTTATAATTTCTTTATAATACTTTTAATAATTTAATCTTATAATAAATAATTATAATTTTTATTACTTTAATTAAAATTTAATTTATTATATTTTATTTAAATAAATAAAAGTATTATTAAATTAATTAAACTTTTATAATTTTATTTATATAAATTTTAATTATTATTTCTTTTTTATAATAATTTATTAAAACTTATATATAAATAAATTAATAAAATATTTAAAATATAAATATTTTTAAAAATATTTTTTAATTTATTTTAATTTATTAATTTATTTTTATAAATATTTTAAATATAATTAATTTAAATAATAAAGTTTTATATATTATTTAATTACTTTAAAATATTATTTAAAAGTAATAAAATAAATAATAAATTATAATATAAATTAATTTTAATAAAATTTAAATTATAAAATAATTATAAATGAAAATTATAAAAACTTTATATTAAAATTAATTTATAAAATCATATTATAAATCACTATTCTTAAAGGACTAATACTTTTATATTTAGTTTATTTAATAATAATCTCTTTATTTTCTTTAAATACTTTTTATAAGTTTCTCTTCTTTAAATAACTATTTATATAATCACGGAATAGTCCAATTCGATATATAATAGTTATGAGTCCGGTATTACTTTAATACACTTCTATTTGATATATTTTATACGAAAAACGAGTATTCTAATACTTTTACAATTATTCTCATTACGAATATTACCTTTATTAAAAGGTCACATTTTCACCCCTTTCTTATACTTCAACTCCTGAATATCTTATTACTAAACTCTCCTTTTAAGTCTTATACTCACTACTATTATTATATAAGCATTCTTGTCGGTCAGAGGCCTTTAATAACTATACGGGTATATGAGTATATTATATAGTATTCTTAATTGAAAGTTTATATTTCGACAAGTCCTCTTTAAACCTTATAATAATATAAGTATAACGAAAAGACTAATCCGTTATTTCAAGACTAGTATTCTTAATCGAGTTTATATTTCGTATTCTCTATAATAATCGAAGGCTTTCGCTAGTTCTCCTTTAATAATACTATATAAGTATACGAGTATATTATATAATAAAGGACTAGTTTATTATTAAGGGACTAGCGGGATGGATAAGGAGTGAAGGGATAGGTAATAAGAAGAGTGAAGTAATTGAAAGGAGTATTTAATATTTAAATGGAAAGTGTATAATCTAATTAATTTACCTTAGACTTGCGGAGATATTCGGGACTAGATATTCCTTTTCTGGAATCTTGAATAGTCTATTTTAAAGTGTTTATTAGAATAATAGTCTCTTATATTCTCGGGAAGTAATAAGCTTTCTAGTATTATTTCTTTATACTATTTCTTTTATATTTTAACTAGTATATAATAGAATATCTAAAGACTATATCACAAGTCGCTATTCTTAAAGGACTGGTATTCAGTTTACTTAATAGTAATCTTTTTACTTTTTTCAAATACTCCTTACGAGTTTCTTTTCTTTAAATAATTATTTATATAATCACGGAACAATCCAGTTCGATATATAATAAATTAAAAATAAATATTAAATAATAAAATAAAATTTATAATTAAAATTTATAAATATCTTTTAAATAATTAAATAATATTTATTAAAGTTTTTTATTTAAAGATTTATTATATTTAAATAATTTATTTATAAAGTTTATAAAAGAAAAAAGAGAATTTATAATATATATTAATTATCACGTGAGAAATCACGTGGCAAGTTTATATATAATTTAAATTATATATTATTAATAAAGTATTTATAAATATTTATATACTTTTATTTCTTTAATTAATTATAAATTAATTATATTATTATTATATATTTTATTAAATAAATATAAAATAAATATATAATTATTATATATATTATTATATATTAAAGTAATTATATTATTTCCGGTATTAAATTTATTTAATAATATTCCTTTTTATTTCTCTTAAATATTTTTTATAGATTTCTTTTCCTTAAATAATTATTTTAATAATTATTTTAATATTTTATTTTATATAATATATATATAATAAATATTCACTTAAATCTTTTAAAGGATTTAAAGAATAATTTTATATTAAATTTATTAATTTTATAATTTATTAATTCTATTAATTTATTATTTATTATTATTTATTTTATAAATTAATCTCTTTATTCTTTAATAAGAAATAATTTAATAAATAATAATATTAATTTATTATCTTAAAAGTATTATTTTAATATTTAATTAAATTAATAAAATAAAATAAATTATTAATAAAAATAATAAAAGATTATTAAATTTTACTTTTAATAATAAGAAATCTTAAACTCTTATTAATAATAATAATAATAATTTTATTAATAATAATAATAAATTTATCTTTAATATTTAAATTATAATAATAAAAGATATTAAAATACTCTTAATTATTAATATTAATTATTTATAAGAAAAAAGATAAAAAGTTAATATAATTAATTATTATATTTTAAATCTTTAATAAGAGAAGAATATTTTATAAAAAGATTTAAGATTAATTACTTTTATTAATAATTCATTTATTAATTTAATTCTTACTTTCTCTTAATTCTTAAATTTAAAGAATATTAAATTAAAATAAAAAAGTTCTTTTATATTTAATTTAATAAATATTAATAATTTTAATAATATTATTATTTTAAAATTATAATATAATAAACTTAAAATAAAATTTAATAAAGAGAAGTTTTATAAAGTTTAAACTTTTAATATATATTACGAAAATAATTTAAATAAATAAATAACTTTTATTTTTTTATAAGAATAAGTTTTTAAAATTTAATTATAAACTTATAATAAGTATTTAATTCAAATTAATATTATAATAAATATATTATAAAATAATATTTATAATATTTAAAAAGTTATATAAAAGTAAAACTTTTCTTTTTATAAAATTTATTAAGAAAATTTTAAAGCCTTTTTAATTAATATAATTATTATACTTTAAATATATTAATAAGAAGTGTTTTAAGGCCTTTAAGAACTTTAATAATTAAATAAAAAATCAGTCTTTAAATTATATATTTAAATAATTTCTTTTAAAGTAAATTAAGAATTATATTTTAAAGTAAATTAAATAAGAACTCTTAATATTATTTTAATAAATAAAGAGATTAAAAATTAATTTACTTTTATATTCTATAAAAAAGAAATAAAGTTTATAAAATATTAAATTAAATAAATTTAATAAATTAAAAATCTTATTTATTTATAAATAAATAAAAAAAAGATAAGGGATTTAAATAAAGATAATTTTACTTTAAAAGATTTTAAGATTAAAGGTTTAAACTCTTAAAAATATTAAAAGAAAAAGGAAAAGTTTAAATTTTATTATAATAATATATTTAATAATAATTTTAAATATTTTAAATCCCTTTTAATTTTAATTCTTTAATTAATATAATTTATTATATTTATAATTAAAAAGAATATTATATAAATAATAAGAGATATTTAAAATATAATAAATAAATAAAATAAAATTTTAAAAAAGTAAAAGTTTAAAAGGATTTCAAGAACCTTTAGTAATAAATAAATTAAATTATTTAAAAAGAGTAACTATATTTAAATCTTATAAAAGATTTAAAAAAAGGAAAGATTAAGTCTTAAATATTAAGTCTTAAATATTAATAATTATAATTTTAATAAAAAAGATATATTTATTTATATAATAATTTATATTTAATTAATTTAATTTAAAATAAGTGTCTTTAAGATATTTATTAAATTAAGAAATATAAGAATAAATTATAATTTCCTTAATAATAAATAAATTTAAAATAAGGAATTTATATTTTTAATTAAATATAATTAAAAATTTATAATCTTTTAATAATAAATTTAAAGTTTATTAAACTTATAATCTTAAAGTTTTTATTATAAATAATTATAATAAGATATATTTATTTAAATTTTATAATTATAATTATAAAAATATTAATATTTATTATTTTATTTTTAATATAAAATTTTATAAGAAAATTATTATATAATATATTAATTATATTAAGAAAAGATAAACTTATACTTTAATATAATTTAATAATATTAAAATCTTTATTTTAAAAGGGTTTAATAAAGAGTTTAATAATTTATTAAATATTAAACTTTAAATATTATTTATAATAAAAAAGTAAATATAATTATTTAAGAAATTAAAAATTATACTTTTATAATAATTTTTAAATATTTATATTATTATATAATTTTAATTATAATAATTTTAATATAATTATATATTAGATTAATACTATTTATTAAAGAATTTTAAAAGTATTATTATATTTTTAAGAATTTAATTATAATATATTAAATTATTTTAATTTTAATAAAATATTAAAATTTATTAATTTAAAAAGTATTAAATATTCAATTAATATAAATAGATTAATTCTTTATAATCTCTTATATAATTTATTAAAAGTTTAATTAAAAGTATTATATTTATATTTATAAAATATAATTTAATATAAACTTTATTAAAGTTCTTATTCTCTTTATTTCAAAAAAGGATAAAAGTCTTTAATTTTATATTAATTATTATAAATTTAATAAAATTATAATAAAGAATTAATATCCTTTTTCCTTTATTAATAAAACCTTTAATAAATTAATAAAAGTTAAAATTTTTATAAAATTTAATTTTAAGAATATTTATTATTATATAATATAATCGAGTCTTTAATTAATTTAAGAATCTTTAAATTAAGATTATATTATTTATAAGAGTTTAAATTTAATTATTACGAGTATAATATTTTAAACTTAAAAGATATAATAAAAAGATTTTTATTTATATAATAATAAGAAATATTATAAAGATTAAAATATATTATTTAATAATCTAATTATATTAAGAATATTAAATTAAAAAAAAGAAAAGAAAAGAGAAATTAAAAAGAGAAAAGTGTTTTATATTCTTTTAATATTTATTTATATTCTTAATTTGAAATATTAATATTATAAATATTAATTTTTAAATATTAATTTCTTTAATTTAAAACTAATATAATTATTATTAAATTAATTATATAATAAATATCCCGATTATTATAATATTTATTTTATATTCATTTTTTAAAAAATTAAATTATTACGAATAATAGTTTAAATTATATATAAACTTTTTTTTAATAATCTATTAATTAAGTCTAAATTATTAATTAAATAAAATCTTTATAAAGTATTTAATTAAAATAATATTTTAAATATTAAATAAATAATAAAAATCAATAAAACTTTTAAATTTAAAATTATTATATTTATATAATTCTTATATATTTATTTTAAATTTAAAGTTATTATATTTATATAATTCTTATATATTTATTTTATATTTATTTTTCGTATTTATTTTTTATATTTATTTTTTATATTTATTTTTTATATTTATTTTTTATATTTATTTTTTATATTTATTTTTTAAAAAATTAAATTATTACGAATAATAGTCTAAATTATATATAAACCTTTTTCTTAATAATTTATTAATTAATTTTAAATTATTAATTAAATAAAATCTATATAAAATACTTAATTAAAACGGAATTTTAAATATTAAATAAATAATAAAAATTAATAAAACTCTTAAATTTAAAACTATTATACTTATATAATTCTCGTATATTTATTTTATATTTATTTTTTATATTCATTTTTTTAAAATTAAATTATTATAAATAATAGTCTAAATTATATATAAATTTTTTTTTTAATAATTTATTAATTAATTCCAAATTATTAATTAAATAGAATTCTTATAATATAATTAATTAAAATAGTATTTTAAGTTTTAAATAAATAATAAAAATAGTAATTTTAATATTTTTATTATATATAATAATATTATTATAATTATATTTTAAAATCTCAAAATCGGTTTTAAATTTTAAAAAAAATTATAATTTCTTTAATAAAATTAAATATATAATTCTAATTTATATAAATAAGTTTAATTTAAAATTATAATTTAAATTAAATAAGAATTATATAATATTATATATTATAAGAATAGAATATAAGAATATTTTAGTAAATATTAAATATATTAACTTAATTAGTTAAAAGAATAAAAGAAGGAAAAACGAGTATTAAAGATATAGGAATAGAGTTTAATAACTATTTACGTGAATTCAATACGTGAGTATAACGAGTATCTAGTGTGTGATATACTCTTTAAGTATAGTATTTACTAATTAATAATTATACAATTCTTAAATAAAGTACAGGATAAACCAAACGAGGTCTTATAGTACGACTCCTCGCTCGAATAGACTTAATACGAAATACTTATCCTGGATTATTATAATTTTTTAATTATTATATAAATTACTTATTATTTCTATTAAATACTTTTCAGATTTCTAGTAAAGTTATTATAATTCTTATTTTATATTCCTTTTATTTTTTTAAAAAAAAGAATTGTCTAAAAGTCTTTTATTCAAATAATTATCAGATAATATAGATTATTATAATATTATAAGTCTCAAGTATATTAAAAATATATTCAGAACTTATATAAATTATTAAATAAGTCCAAAATCGTATTTTTTTTTAATATTTTCAGTATTCAAAACTAATTATTATCTAAAGACTAGAAAATCCATAATACCTATTCTATTTATATTTTCTGTCTTATTTCCAAAAGTTCTTAAAGTTTAGAAAAATCATATTCCCGATATTCTTTTATATATAAAAGATAAATTTTCTATAATCATTCCCTATATTCCTTATAAATATTAATATATTTTAAAGTCCTATATATAATAATCTTTACTTTTATTATATTTATACTATTCTTCGAGAAACTTTAAATAAAAACTATTATAATAATATATTTATAAATTATAAATATTACTATTATATATATTCGATTAATAATTCCTATATTCCTATACTAAAATCTGTCTTGAAAATTATTCAAAAAATAATAAGACTTTATTAGAAAGAAAAGGAAAATAATAATAATTTAAAAATAAGTTTTTATTAAAATTCTTTTAAGTTTTTAATATAATTAATATATATTTATAGGAATTAAAGAAACTTCGAATTATTATATAAGTACTTTTAAATAAATTAAATAAATTAGATAGTTTAAATAATTCGAAGAATATAATATAAAATAAAAATAAAAGAGTATTTGAGAGTAATAAAATAGAATATATTTATAATTCCGGTATTTATAATAATAGTCTTATTATTCAGATTATAGTTTTATTCGAGAATTTAAATCAGTTCAAAATTATAATCTATATAATTATAGATTTATTTTTTAATACTATTAAGGAATTATAGAATTTCAGAATTCTGAATATATTAATTTAAGAATATTATCTATTTATACTATTAGAATACTCGAAATTAAATTAATTTACTATCTCGAAATTTCTTTTTTTATTTGATTTTTTAATAATATAAATAAAATAATAAAAGAAATAAATTCTTTAATTATTTAATCTTTTCGAATATTTCTCGAATATTTTAAAGATTAAATAAAACTCTAAAATACTCGAATTTATATTATAATAGATTCTTTATTAATTTATTAATTAATATATTATTTATTAATAAATATATAATTTCGAATACTTTCTTCTAATACTTTTATTTTACTTATATATTTTAGATATTTATATAATAAAGTTTTATAATAATCCGTTTATTACTCCTAATAATTAGTTAAATTATCTATTAATTATTATAGAATATAATCTAAAGTTTATTAAGATTTAAGTATAGATCTCTGAAAAGTCATTTGAGTATTATTAACTCTTTTATAATAAAGAATATTCTAAATATTTTAGTTTTAATTAAAGATATTATAATAATTATTTAATAAACTATTCTTTATATAATCAATTCTCTAAATAATAAAATAATATATTCTTGAAACGAGTATTTCGTATTTATATTATTAGTAAAAGAGATATTAGAAATAATTTAAAACTAGACTTTTCTATATTCGATATTATATTAGATTATTAGAAATCGAATTTCGAATAAGTATTTAATAGTTCAATTAATAGTTATTAAGTATTCTAGACCGGGATTCGTGAGGAATTGAAAGAATAGTAAAGTTATAAATACTATATCCGATTATATTATAATAATAATATAAAATATTAAATTAATCTTCTTTTAATATTCTTTAATTTAATATTTCGGAATTTGATTATTATATTTCGTGAACTCGAGATCTAGTAATAGTATACTCGAGTACTTTCTATTAATTAATCCGAATTTCTTTTTAATTTTTTTAATATAAATATTATAAACTAATTATATTTCTCAAATAGTCTAATTCCTTATTATTTATATTCCTAAAAATCATTTTATATTTTCTATATTATAAAGTTTATATATTTCTTTTATTATTTTAATAATTTTATTTATATAGAATTTATTATTCTTATAATAGAATACTTGAATATTATTAATATAAAAGAATATAAAAATCTTATATTAAATATTTATAAAAATATATACTTCTTCTTTTAGGATTAGTAATTCTATATTCTTAAATATTCTAATTTAATTATTATATTATAGAATAGAAAAGTTTTATAATCTATAAAGAATATAATTAATTTTTATTATATATTTAGGTTTTTCGAATTTTAATAATAGTTTATATAAAACTAGTAATCCCTTCGAGTTTTTAATAGTATTAATAAATATATTTATTATATTAAACTATTTTATTTCGAGATTAAAATATATTATTATAATATAATTAATATAAAATAAATATATTATAAATATAATTATATATATTAATAAGATTATAAACTCTTTTTATAAATTATTATATATTATAATATATAATTAGTATTTTATTAAATAATTATTAATATTAGTCTTATAAATAAATACTCATTTCAGGAATAATAGAATTATTTCCTATTTAATTAAAATACTCAATATTATTTATTAATACTTTTTTACTTCTAGATTATTTAATTCGAGTATATAATCTATTTTAAATTCTATTTTAAATATATGATTTTCAAACTCTTTTTATTAATTAGATTTTAATAGAAATTCGTTTTAATAAATATATTAAATTATTTTATTCTTATTAATAGAGAGTTTCGAGTAAATCTTTTATAAAACTAATATAATTATAATAATATATACTATTATATAATTATTTATTCCTTTAAATTCTTTTAGATAATTAGACTAGAAACTATTTATAAAAGTTTAAGAATAGTTAATATTATTTGAATTATTTATTATTTCTAATAGAAAGATTAATATAATTTCTATATTATTATTTCCTATTTTATTAGAATCTTTATTAGATTTTTTACTTTAATTATATATTCCGAAATATTTATTATAAGTTTTTAATAATAATTTCTTAATATACTTTCTTTTCGATTTTATAATTAATTCCTTATTCACTCGAATTCGAGTTTCTAATTCCCTATTTATTAACTCTCGATTACTTTAATTAGTATTTATTAAAGTCTATTTCAAGATATTCTTAATCGGGAGATTCTATATTTAATCCTTTTCTAATAGATATTCTATTATATTTTTACTAATAGTATTAAATTATTTAATACTTTTATTTTTATTTCCTATATTTTATTTAATTAGTATTTCGGACTCTAGAGTATTTTCAGGAATTATAAGTCTTTTTATTCTAAATATAAACTCTTATTCTATTCTCGAATTATATTTCTCTAAAATACTCAAGAGTTTATCTTATTTATTTTAAATATCTAATATATTAATATTTTTTAGAATTTCAGATTCCTGATTATTTTATTCTAATAATTTAATATTTTATAAATTCATATTTTCGAATATTAATCTAATATTCCGAATCTCCTTTTCCTCTATTAATTCTATTATATTCCGGATATCTATAATTAATTAATTAATTAATTACTTTTAAATACTTAAAGAATATAAAATATTCTTATCGAAAATTATATTCCTGATAATAATAATCTTATTAAATATAAGTATTTATATATAATAAATATTAAATATATAATATCTAATTAAATAATTAATATATTCGTATACTTTAATCTTAAATACTTTCTATATCTGATTTACTTCTCATTCCTTAACTATTAGATACACTCGAGTATTATATATATAGATCTCGTTTTAATCAGGATTAAGATTAATTATAATTTATATAATAAGTATTAGATTATATTATCTAAAATAATTATAGAATCATGAATCGAGTATTTCGTTTAATGAGTTTTATTTATATAAGTATAATAGACTTATATTATATAAGTAAACTATTATAAGTATTATCTCCGATTATAGACTTTTAGGAAACTTTATTAAGAGTCTTATTATAAGTGTTTTATTAATTATTTCCTGTTCTATTCACTCGAATCCGCTATTAGATTCGTGAATATAAAACGGAAAGAATTCGAGTTTAATACTCTTCTTTATATATTAGAGTTTATAAATAGTATTCTCTTATATAATAATATAAGCTTTTTCTTAATTATATTTTATTTTATATATAAAAAGATTATATTATTATTTTATCCAATACTTGAAAGTTTATATAATCTCAAAGACTTATATTCTTTCTTTATTCGAGAGTAAGAATATAAAGAGCTTTTCACTAAATTCGTTTTTAATCACGAGTATTTAATTTGAATTATTATACGTGATTAAATAGTTAAATAAATTCCAAATAATTCTCTAAAAAAGTCTTAGAGATTTCCTTTTAATTACTTATTATAAAATTATTTATTTAATATATACTAGAATATAATACTTATATATTACTTTACTTAAACCGATAATAATAATATTCCTCACGTGATATATAAGCTTTTAGAGTATTTAGGGACCTAAATACTCTATTCGTATATATTACTTCTCTTTTATATTACTTTATAACTAAAAGTAATACTTACTCTTTCTAAAAGATTCCTTGATTTTTTATTCGAATATCGGATATATAAATATACTTATACTAATAGAGACTATAAAGAAAGTATTTGAATAAGTTAATAAAGACTATAAAGAAAGTATTTAAATAAGTTAATAGAGACTTATATTCAAGGAATATAATATTAAAAGTTTATATTATTTTTAATAATATAATATTATTATATTTAATATTTAATTTCAAAATTCTATTATATTTATAATATTATATTATTATTTCTTTTAAAAGAACTTCAAAAATAATATTAATAATAAATCCTTTAATCACTATTATATTTCTTAAAACGAGATCTCTTTTACTATTCTTATTATTTAAAATTCTTTTAATTATATAAATATTATAATTAATTATTAGAATATTTTAAATTCCCGATTTAATTATTAATTCCGGTAATAAAGGAATATATATCCTTTTATCGAATTTTCGAATATTATTCACTAAGTGAATAATATTATAATTATTAAATATTATACTTTCTAATAACGGGTATTTTGAGAATTCTAATATAAAAATAATAAATATTTCCAAAAAGAATTCGGAATTTAATATTATATATATAAATTTTCCTTTTAATAATTTTATTATTTTATTCGAATTTATAATATTACTAATTATAAATTTATTTTTAATTTTAATTCTATATTTCTATTTGAGTTTATTATAGAATTCTTTAAACTTTAATAAAAATAATTATTTTTTAATTTCGGAATAGTATTCTTTCGAGAATTTAGACTTGAATATAGAATAAGTATTTGATCTAAGAATAGTAAATTCTATTTTAATATAATTAATAAATAATCAAATATAATAGTCCTTTTTATATAAATTATATATATATATTTAATATTTATTCTATAATTTACTTTTAAATCTCCTTTTTTTATTCTTTTTAAACTAGTATTCAAAAGAGATATTTTAGTATTCTTTAAATATAATAAATATTAGAAAATCGGATTCTAGTTTTATTCTCGAGTATTTATAGATTATATATAAGAATAGTATTTTATATTAATTAAGTATAAATATAAAGAATTCAAGTTTATTATTTTTAAAAAAGATTAAGAGTTTATTTATTCTCTAATATAATTATATTTTGAAATTAATATACTCGAGAAAATCCTTAATAATAAAGGATTTATAAATTTCAAGAATAGTATAGAATTTAATATTCTTATATATTAAATATTATTCGGAATATTAATACTTCTAGTTTATTACTTTTTTAATACTATTAACTAGTACTTTCTTATAGGTTTTATATATAATTATTTTAATTATTATATTTAATAGAATATATTAATATTTAAATAAATATAAGATTTTCTAAATAGATTTGTGAATTTGAACTAGAATAAGAATCTCAAAAGAAAATAATATAAATAATCTTTTTACTAGAATATTCATTCGAGTTTATAGAATAGTAATTATAATAGTTTATATATCTAAATTAATAATTTTAATAAATTAAAAGAAGAATCTATTTTATAATTCCGAATATATTTTATAAATATTATTTATAATAATATAATCTTGAAAAAGAATAATATATTCTACTTTTATATTCTCGAATATTACTAATTATAGAGACTTTAATTTAATAGTAATATCTCTTATATTTATTTGATTTTCGGATTTTTATATATTTATTATCTTCTTATAAATAATTATTCGAATTTCAATTATTCATTTTATAAACTCGATAATTATTAATAAAAGTATTAATAGAAATATATTAAATATAAAAGTATTTGGATTATTAGAATTAATAATATTTTATATTCTATTATCTCGAACTTTCTATTTAATTTAAGATTATTATTTAGTATATAAGATATATTCTTAAATTTTATTATAATAAATAGAATACTCGTAAGTCTATTAAAATTATTAATAGAATTATTAATAGAGGACTAAAATAAGAATAAAGAAATTAAAGAGTTTTAATATAAAATCTATTATATTCTATTTTATACTTAATAGAAGTTTAATAATTATAAACCGGACTTATAATTATTATATATTATAAGAATAAAATATAGGAATATTTTAGTGAATATTAAATATATTAATTTAATTAATTAAAAAAATAGAAAAAGAAAAAATAAATATTAAGAATATAAGAATAGAATTTAATAATTATTTACGTGAATTTAATATATAAATATAATAAGTATTTAGTATATAATATATAATTTATTAAATATTAATATATTAAATAAGAATATAATTTTAAATTCAAGAAATTACTTTCTTGAATATAAGGACTTTTATTAATTTAAAGATTTATATTAAATTTAAATAAGAGATTTATATTATTAATTTTATAAAAACTTTATCTTTTTTTTATTAAAACTTTAATATTCCTTATTAATAAAAACCTTTATTTTAATATAAATGAATATAAAATAAATAATAATAAATAATAAATTAATAAAATAAATAAATTATAAGATTAATAAATTTAATATAAAATTAATCTTTAAACTTTTTAAGAGATTTAAATAAATATCTATTATATATATATAATAATAATATAATTAATTATAATTAAATAAATAAATAAAAATATATAAATATTTATAAATATTTTATTAATAATATATAATCTAAATTATATATAAATTTATTATATAATCTTTTATATAATAACTAGTATATATTATAATTATTCTTTTTTTTAAAGATTTTATCTTTAAAATCTCTTATATTTATTTTAATAAACTATTTTTATTATTTAAAATAAACTTTTAATTAATATTAAAAGAATATATAAATTATAATAATAATTAATATACGAATTATATAATATATATTATATATATGAAATATATATTATATTATATAATATATTTTAAATTATTTAAATATAATAAAGTATATTTATATATTATAAATATTATAATCTTTTAGTCCAGTGAATTATAAAGTGAATCTTATTCTTATATATTATAAATTATATTTATATTTTCGTAAAATTATTATTAATATTAATTTATTAATAAGAAAATAATTAATAATAAATAAAATAATAATTATAATATTATATATATTATTTATATATAATATACTTTTATTAATTTGATTAAGAATTATATTCTTTTATATACTTTTAAATAATAAATTTAAAAATTAGATTTTTATTTAATTTATTTATATTAGAATAAGGGTTTTTACTAATAAGAGACACTAAAGTCTTAATAAAAAAAGATAAGGTTTTTATAAAATTAGTAATATAAATCTCTTATTCGGACCTAGTATAAGCCCTTGAACTAATAAGAATCTTTAAATTTAAAAGAGTAATCTCTGGTTTTTAAAATCACGTTCTTATTTAATATACTAGCATTTAATAAGTCACGTGATTTATGTCTAATCTAAATTATAGACCTAAACTAGACCTATTTCGGAAAATTAAAATCACGTGCTTAGTCTTATTATTAAAGAAGTTATAATTTTTTAAAAAAAATTAAAACTGATATTAAAATTTTAAAGTATAATTATAATAATATTATTATATATAATAGGAATACTAAAATCACGATTTCTATCACTTATTTAAGACTTAAAATATCGCTTTAATTAATTATATTATAAGGATTCTGTTTAACTAATAATTTGAAATTAATTAATAGATTACTAGAAAAAAAAAATATATAATTTAGACTATTATTCGTGATAATTTAATTTTTTAAAAAATTAATATAGAAAATATATACGAAATGAGTATATAGGAATTATATAAGTATAATAATCTTAAATTTAAGAGTTTTTACGATTTCTATTATTTATTTAATACTTAAAATATTATTTTAATTAAATATTTTATAGGGATTTTATTTAATTAATAATTTAGGTCTAGTTAATAGATTATTGAGAAAAAAGTTTATATGTGATTTAAACTATTATTTATAATAATTTAATTTTTTAAAAAATGAATATAAAAAATAAATATAAAATAAATATAAAATAAATATAAAATAAATATATAAGAGTTATATAAATATAATAGTTTTAAATTTAAAAGTCTTTATAATTTTCATTATTTATTTAATATTTAAAATACTATATTAATTAAGTGCCTTATATGAATTTCGTTTAACTAGTAATTTAGATCTAATTAATAAATTATTAGGAAAAAAGTTTATACGTGATTCAGATTATTATTTATAATTTTTTAATTTTTTAAAAAATGAATACGGAAAATGAATATTATAATAATCGGAATATTTATTATATAATTAATTTAATTATAATTATATTAGTTTTAGATTAAGGGAATCGATATCTGGAAACTAATATTTATATATATATATATATATATATTTGTATTTAATATCCGGCGGATAGTAATACGTGATTTCTATTCTAGAGGAGTCTATAGGATTATAGAATACTATAGACTATAAGAATTATATAATCAATTCTAGTTATTTCTAATTATTATAATTTATTTTATATATAATTATATTTCTATAATTCTATAATTATTTATAATTATTTTCTATTATAAGTATATTTTATTACTTTTATTATAATCAATTCCCTTATTTATAATCCACTATTCCCAGTCTATCCGCTTCTATTACTTATTATAAATATAAAAGAGATAAAGAAAGTGAGAAAAGAAAAGGTAAAGATTATAAATATATATAATATATTAGACTAAAAGGGTTCTTCTAGTCTAGTATATGATTTATAAGTATTTATAAAGAATCGTGAATTCGTAATCCAGTTTACTAAAATAATAATATTCTTTATTATTTCTAATAAGTATATAATCTTGTCTATTATAAATACTTTCAGATTAAATTAATTTATATTACTTTTCTTATAAAAAAAGAAATATAATAAGGATTTTAATTATCTATAATTATAATTAAATATAGTATTATAATAATAAAAGTAATCGTGATATACTATAAAGTCTTTATAATATATCCGTAAACTGATATTTATAATATTAATATCTTAGACTCGAGACTAAGAGTATAGGTAAGTAAATGAATTCTATAAGAGAGATAATCTCTAATCCCTATAATACTCTTATATTAACTATTTTAAAGTATTAAGTATTTTTAAAAAGAAAAGTAAAGATCCAATTTTATATTAACTCTTCTTTAAATAAGGAATATAATTATAGTTATAGTTATAATAATAAAATAATAAAATAAAAGTTATAATTATACTAGTATTTATTCCTTATTCCCTATTATTAAGGGGCCTGATTTCTTTATATTTTTACTAAAACCCGTACTTTCTTATATATTATCTCGCGACCCTTCCCGTTCCCGATTCACTATATATAAGAAGTACGACTATTATTACTTAATCTCGCATTCCCATTACACTTACTTAAAAGTATATTCTCAATTACTTATATAAACTCTTCTATAAAACACTCCTTAAAACACCTAGTCACAACTCGCAAATAAATCACGATTAACCTTATCGAGAATACTTAAGGCTCCCAAAGCTTCCAGGAACTAGTAATGCCAGGAGCCAGTAATATCCACGAACCTGTAATATCTAAGAGCTAATAATACCAGGAGCTAGTAATACCAAGAGCCGGTAATGCCAGGAGATAGTAACGCCCACGAACTTGTAATATCTAAGAGCTAGTAACGCCCACGAACTTGTAATATCTAGGAGCCAATAACACTCACGAACCTGTAATATCTAGGAGTCTGTAATACCAGGAGCCCTAATATTAAGAATAGAACGAGGATCCAGGAATAAAATACTAGGAACGAGGAGTAAAATACCTAGTAAGTAATAAGTATAATATATAAGAATAAGAATCTAAGAATAAAATATCTAATAAGTAACAAGTATAATATCCAAGAACGAGGATCCAAGAACGAGGATCTAGAAACAAAACGTCTAGTAAGTAGTAAGTATAATATCTAGGAACGAGGAGTCAAGAATAAAATACTCTAGAATAAAAAGTCTAGTAAGTAGTAAGTATAATATTCAAGAACGAGGAGCCAGGAATAAAACGCCCTGGAATAAAACGCTTAGTAAGTAGCGAGTATAATACTTAATAGATATAATACCCTTTAGTACTTTAAAGTAATAACTTACAGGCCCTATTCCCTATAATATAGTCTGTAATATAGTCTGTAATATAGCCTGTAATATGGCTTGTAATATTCCCACTATATTAACACTTCTAGAACTCGTACTCGCCGCTAGTTAAGAGATTATAAAATACTTCTCTCTCCTTGACTTCTCTTTTCTTCTCTTCTCCTTAACTTAATATTCTCAATATAACTGGATCACTGAACACTGTGCCTTGACCTTTATAGTACTTCTTACTATTACACGAATAAAGACCTTTTTATTATACTTTTTAGACCTGAAATACTATATTTATAATAATTAAATTTAAACTCTTATAAATAATATAATCTTGATTTAAAGGCTCTTGAATCGATCGAAAGCTCGATTATACTATTAAAATACTATTTTATACCTTAATATTTCTTTTTATTTAATATATTAAATATTTTAAATAATTTCAAAAAATGGAAAAATTTATATATAAATAATATATAAAAGTTTTAAATACTTTAAAGAAAATAAACTTGCTTTTTAAAAGTCTTTAAAAATTAATATTATTATAATATATTATATTTAAAATAAGATTAATATAAATTCGCGAGTAATTAATTCAAATACTTTATTAATATTATTTAAGAATTAAATCACTTTTTATAAAATAATCTTTTTTCTTTAAATTAATAATATAATATTTTATATACTTATACTTTTTAATTTCTTCTTTTATTCCTTTTTAAAACTTTCTTTAATTAAATTTTCAATTTGATTTCCAAATTTCTAAAATATTATAATTTTATTAAATTAATTAAAAGTAATATAATAATCTTTTAAATATTTTTTTAAAGATTAATTAATATTTTAAATATTTTATATATTTAATTATTAATTTAAATATATAATATATTTAAATATTTAATTTAAAGAATTACAAGTATAATTTTAATAATAAAGGAAAATATACTTTAATAAATTCTTTTAAGATTCTTGTTTAAATTCTTTAATTTTCCTTGAATTTTTTAAAAATTATTTAAATTTTTGAAAATTAATATAAAAATATTAAATTTAATATACTCTTTTAAAGATTTATTAAATTTAAAAAGACTAAATTAATAAATAAAAAGTATTTTTTAATATATATTTAAAAAATTATATAATATATAAAGAAGATATTAATAATCCTTAATCTTAAATTTAAAAGGAATAAAAAAGAATTAATAAGTTTATTAACTCTTTTTATTATATAATAATTATTTATAAAAAATTAAATTTATAAATTAATATTCTTAAAATGAGTTTTTATTATCCTTTGAGATTTTTAATTAATTTATAATAAGAATATTATAAATTATATAATATGAGTATTATATTAATTATTAATATTTTTAAAGAGTTTAAGAAATTATTAATAATAAATACTTTAAATTTAAATAATATAATAATTATTATAATTAAAGAATTAATTATAAAAATTTAAACTTATTATAAAGTTTATATAATAATTATAAATTTATTTTTATTTCCTTTAAACTTTATCTTATTAATACTTTTTATAAAATTATATTATTTTTAAATTAAAAGAATATATTTTAAAAAAACTCGTTTAATATTTTATAAATATTTAAGATTATTTAATATTTAAAGTTTAATATTTTTCTTTAATAAAAAATAATATTATTAAATTAAAAAGTGTTTTTTTATTTAAAATATTTATAATTAAATTATTTATAATAAACTTCTTTTACTTTTCTTTATAATCTTTTTTTAAAATATAAATATAATCATTTTATAAACTTTAATAAAATCTTAAAAACCTTTTTAAAAAAAACTTAAAGAAAGAATATCTTAATTACTATTTAAAACCTTTTTTAATTTATTTAATCCTCTCTTTATTTATAAGAATTAATCTCTTTATTTTAATAAATTAAAATTTCTTAATACTTTAAAAGGATATTATAAAGTCTTTATTAATTTTAAATTATAATTTTTATTATATAATTTTAAAAGATCTTTAATATTTTTAAGATTAAAGAAAATAAAAAGTTATATATTATAATTATTTAATTAAAATCTTTATTGAATTAAATATTAATATTCTTTATATTTATTATTTTATTTATAATTAATAATAACTTTAATTTCTTATTCTTATTCTTTATTATTATTTATAAACTTTAAAAACTCTTTAATAAGATATAAATTAAGATCTTATTCTTTCTTTATTATATACTCTTTAAAAAAGGAAATATAAAAAGTTAAATATAACTTATTATATAAGTTTAAGAGTTTTAATTTATATATAAATTTATTAATATATTTAAAGATTTTAAATAAATTTATAAATTTAAATATAAGTTTCTTTAATTTTAATTTAAGATTTTTAATTAATAATATAATTTAAATTCTTTTAAAATAATATTTTATTAATTAATATTTATTATAATAAGTCTTTTAATTATTTTATATATAATTTTAAAATTCTTAAAACTTTTTCTATTCTTTAAAAAAAATCTTTAATCTCTTATATATAATTAATACTTTTTTTTTAATTTTATTTTTAAGATTTTATAAAAGTTTTAAATAATAATTATAATATATTATAAATAATATACTTTATAAAATTTAATATTTTAAATTATTATATATAAATTTTATAAAAAATAATTTTTTAAATTAATTATTCTTTTAAAAATTATAATAATTTCTTAAATAATATTTAAGAGTTTAATTTTATATTTTTATTTATTTATAAATAAATAAAATATTATATTTAAATATTATTTATATATTAAATAATAATAAAAAGTAAATTAAAAATAATTTTATTAAATATTTTTTTTTATATAAATTTAATAAACTTTAAAAAGTTAATTATTTTATTATAAATAATATATTTAATTATTTTCAAGTATTAATTAATAATAATAAGAATTATATTAAAATCAAGACCTTTTATTAAATTTTTATATAATAATAAATTTATAATAAAATTTATAAAAATCTTATTTTAAAGTCTCTTAAATTATAATAAATTATTTAATAAATTATATAATATATATTATTTGATTTTAATTCTTTAATAAATATTATATTTTTTTAATATTAAAATCTTTTAAAAAACTCGAGTGTTTTTTTGATTTTATAATATTTTATTAAAGGATTATTATAATAAAACTTTATAATTTCTTTATATAATATTAAATTCTTTAATATAATAATTTTTAATTTATATTTAAATAAATTCAAATTATTTATTATTTAAATTTCCTTTTTATTAATATTTCTTTTATTAAATCTCTTTTTTAAAATATTTTAATATTAAGAATTATTCCTTTAAATCACTTGAATAATATTTAATAATAATTTAAATAAAGGAATTAATATTATAATCCTTTTAATAATTATATATATTTATATTTATAAAATTAAATATTTATAATTATTTAATTCAAAGACTCGAGAAAATGAGTTTTTAATACTTTTAAATAATAAAATCAAGAATATCTTCTTTATATTAATATTTAAAATAGTATTTTTAAAATATATCCTATTATTTTAATTCTTTTATAAATAATTTAAATAAAAATCTCTTTATTCTTTATATAATAAATAATTCCTTCGAGTTATAATAGAAATAATAAATCTTATAAATTTATTTTCGAAAAGCGGCTTTTTAATAATTTATATAATATTTAAATTATAATAATAAAAGTTCTTTTAAATTTATTTTAAAAGATTAAAAATTAAATTATATTAATAAAATTATTAATATAATCAAAGCGTTTATTAAATTTAATTATAAGATTTAAAATACTTTTATAATATATAATTTTAAAATTATATATTATAAAATATATTATTTAATATATTTAATAATTCTTTAAGTATTTTATTTTTATAAAATATTAAAGATTTTTATAATTAATAATAATTTCGATTATATATTTAATATTTTTAAAATAATAATATTAATACTTAAAAGTTTTTATAATTATAAAAAGTTTCTTATTATAAGTATTATAATTATATTTAATTTTAATAAACTTTTAAAACTAAAATATTATTTAATATTATTATTAATTTTATATTATTATAAAATAGTTTTTATAATCGCAAATTTTAATATATTAATTTTTATTTTAATTTTCTTAAAAGGATTAAAATAAATTAAAATAAATATTAAAATAAATATATTCTTTAAGAATTAAAAACTCTCTTATATTACTTTTATTTAATAAAATAAACCGGTTTTATAATCTTATTTTATATTATTTAAAAGGTTTATAAATTTAAAAGTTATATATAAATATTAATAAATGAATTTATAATAAAAGTTTATAAATTTAAAAAAAACTTAAATATTATAAAATAATTTTAATTTAAATTATTTAATAATATTATAGATTTATTTAAAATTCACTTAAATATCTTTTATATTAATAAAGAATTTAAAAAACTCAATTTCTTTAATATTAAATTTATATTTATTTAATTTATAAAATAAATTATTTTTATATAATTTAATAAATATTTAATAAATATAATTATAATATTTATTTTTATTTTATAAATATATAAGAATATTATTTAAATATATTATTATAAAATAATTTAATAAATTAATTAAAATTATATTAATATATATTTAAAATATTATTAATATATTTATTAATTTAAAAAATATTATAAAGGCTTTAAAATATTTATAATAAATTTTAAATATTATCTTTTATTTATAATTATTATATATATATAAATAATATATACTAATTATTATATAAGAAATTATATAATAAATTTATATATAATTTGGATTATATACTATTAATAAGATATTTATAAATACTTATATATTTTTATTCTATTAGTTAATTATAAATTAATTATATTATATTTATATATTTTATTAAATAAATATAAAATAGATATATAATTATTATATATATATAATAGATATTTACTTAAATCTCTTAGAGAATTCAAAGATTAATTCTATATTAAATTCACTAGTTTTATAATTTATTATTATTTATTTTATAAACTAATCTTTTTACTTTTTAATAAGAATTAATTTAATAAATAATAATATTAAATCACTATTATAAAAGTACTATTTCGATATTTAATTAAATTAATAGAATAAATTAAATTATTATTAATAATAATAATAATAATAATAATAATAATAATAATAATAATAATAATAATAATAATAATAATAATAATAATAATAATAATAATAATAAT
>KZ613503.1:529487-541148 GCA_002865625.1 Hyaloscypha hepaticicola | reverse complement strand
TTTAATTAATATAATATTTTAATTAATATAATATTTTAATTAATATAATATTTTAATTAATATAATATTTTAATTAATATAATATTTTAATTATTTAAGACTTTTATATTTATTAACTCTTATATTCTCTTTAATATATTTATTTTTTATTTTAATTTTTTAAAAAATTAAATTATTATAAATAAAAATCCGGATTATATAAAAACTTTTTTTAATAATTTATTAATTAAATCGAAATTATTAATTAAACGAAATTCCTATAAATATTTAATTAAAATAATATTTTAAATATTAAATAAATAATAAAAATCATAAAGATTATAATAATATATATTATATATTTATTATATTATTAGTTTTAAATTAAAAATCCAATATCTAATAATATAATAATATTTTAAATTAAGAGAATAGATTTTAGACTTATAGTTTAAAAACTTCTCTTTCTTTAATCTTCTCTTTTCTCCTTAATTTTAAATTTTAATTAGACCCTGAAATTGAAATTATTAATTTATAATCTCTATTCTATTCTTATTATTATAAAGACTCTTAAATTTAAGACTATTATACTATAATAGAATAGACTTTATTATATTGAAAATGAGTGGTTTTAGTGATTTGCAGAGCGCAGCTATACGTGGTCACGTGCTGGCGTCACGTGAGCGTAACGAGCGGGTATATAAGATTGTGTTTTTACTAGTCTTGTACTTTTCTCTTTAAATAATTTATTCACGTTTTACTTTCCTTTATTATAATAATTATATTATAATAGATTATTCTATTATAATATTTATATAATTCCAGTATATTATTTTATATTCATTTTATATTCATTTTCTATATCTATTTTTTAAAAAATTATATTATTATAAATAATAGTTTAAATTATATATAATTTTTTTTCTTAATAATCTATTAATTAAATCTAAATTATTAATTAAATAAAATCTATATAAGGCATTTAATTAATATAATATTCTAAATATTAAATAAATAATAGAAATTATTAAGATTCTTAAATTTAAGATTATTATATATATATAATTCCCGTATACTATTTCGTATTTATTTTATAATAATAGAAATGGAATAGAAATTATAAATCAAAGATCTCAATTTCAAGGTCTAACTAAAACTTAAAGCTAAAGAGAAAAGAGAAGGTCAAAGGAAGAAAAGTTCTTAAACTATAAGCCTGAGACCTATTCCCTTAACTTGAAATATTATCGCATTATTAGATATCGGATCCTCAACCTGAAACTAGTAATATAGTAAGTATATAATATATACTATTATATATTTCATATCCACTTTCCGTATTCATTTTTTTAATAATTAAATTATCACGAATAAAAGTCCAAATCACATATAAACTTTTTTCTTAATAATCTATTAACTAGACCTAAATTACTAATTAAATAAAATCTATATAAGATATTTAATTAATATAGTATTTTAAGTATTAAATAAGTGATAGAAATCGTAAAGACCCTTAAATTTAAGGCCGTTACACTTATATCATTCCCGTATATCCATTTCGTATTCATTTTCTATACCCATTTTTTAAAAAATTAAATCATCACGAATAACAGTCCAAATCACGTGTAAACTTTTTTCCTAATAACCCATTAACTAGACCTAAATTACTAGTCAAACGAAATCTATACAAAGCACTTAATTAATACAGTATTTTAAGTATTAAATAAGTGATAGAAATCGTAAAGACTCTTAAATTTAAGGCCACCGCACCTATACAATTCCTATACACCCATTTCGCACCCATTTTCCGCACTCATTTTTTTAAAAATTAAATCATCACGAATAACAGTCCAAATCACGTATAAACTTTTTTCCTAACAATCCATTAACTAGACCTAAATTACTAGTCAAACGAAATCCATACAAAATACTTAATTAATACGGCATTTTAAGTATTAAATAAGTAATGGAAATCGTGAAGACCCTTAAATTTAAGGCCGCCGCACCTATACAATTCCTATATACCCATTTCGCACCCATTTTCCACACTCATTTTTTTAAAAATTAAATCATCACGAATAATAGTCTAAATCACGTGTAATTTTTTTCTCTAGTAGCCCATCAATTAGCTCCAAATTACTAGTTAAAAGGAATCCTTATAGTACCGTTTATTAAAGCAATATTCTAAGTCTTAAATAAGTGATAGAAATTATAATTTTGATATTCCTATTCTATATAATAATATTATTATAGTTATACTTTAAAATCTCAATATCGGGTTTAAATTTTTAAAAAATTAGAACTTCCTTAATAATAAGACTAAGCACGTGATTTTATTTTTCCTAAATAGGCCTAGTTCAGGTCTATAATTTAAATTAGACCAACCTCACGTGACTTATTGAGCGCTAGTATATTAAATAAGAATATAATTTTAAATTCGGGAAATTATCCCCTTGAATTTAAGAATTCTTATTGGCTTAAGGGCCTATACTAGACCCAAATAGGAGATTCATGTCACTAATCTTATAGAAATCTTATCTTTTTTTACTAAGACTTTAGTATTCCTTATTAGTAAAAACCCCTATTCTAGAGGGGTGTACTCAATGAAAATCTAATCTTTAAATCTATTATTTAAAGGCATAAGATATATAATAAGGAGATACTCGTTATTATATAATCCTTGAACTAATAGAGATTAGAGTTTTAAGGAATAGTATATTATATACAAATCTATATTATTACAGTCTTATAAAGGGAATTCACGAGTGAAGCACTTATAGGGGAATACCGTTTATTGAGAAAACTAAATTAAGGAGAAAAGGAGGAGCTCGAGAATCGAACCTCCTTAAATATCTAAATTTCGCTTATAGCCCTTCCCAATTAGGCTTGGCGCCGTAAATTTCCCTTAAGCCTAAATTTACTCGTCACGTGCACAATCCGTCACGTGACACTAAGAACTTTAGGGACATGTGACTAGTACAACGTCATATAAGCCTAGACCGTCACATCACTCCCCCCCTTGAAAAAGCTTACCCTTAAGCGGGTAGACAGCACGGAATCGTTATCCAGATTATTATAATCCTCAACACTATCCTCCCAAACCTATATCCATTTAACTAATCTCTTCGGGGGTCCTGGTTATTATTAATTATTCAGATAATAAACTCTTAACTTATAGGGAGAGTATTTCAGGTCAGAAGCGGGATACCAGTTGAGATCTTCGTCGTATCCGACCCAACTGACTCTATACCAGAACTTCTTTTACACTACCTTCAATACCAGAATCTCCTGTATCTTATACTCTTTATTAGATATTATCTCGATCGGTAGCGGTAATTCGTTCTTCTGACCGGGTAACGGATTGTCGACAGCCTTTCGTAAACGGTCAGGAGAGAAGATATTATAGATCTTGATACTTTCAGGCAATTCGACTTTATAGGAGTTACCGACCTTATATATAATAGGATATAGTCCGGCCATTTGATAGTCTAGCTTGTGACTAGGGTATTAAGTCTTCCAGTTCTTGGTCGAAATATATACTATATCTCCCTCTTCGAAGTCTACAGGATAATACTTTGTATTAGTATACTTCTCTATCCTTAATTATACTTATTCCATATTCTCCTTGCCCTTCTCTATAGTGTCTTCTATACATTTAGTAATCTGTCGAGCCTTCTCGATATTAAACTTATCTTGAGGTTTTATCTCCGGAATAGATTAATCGAAAGAGGTTCGCGAAAGTCGACTATTGAGGAGCTCATAAGGTAATATACTAATAGAGTTGTAAGGGAGTATAAACTGAATATAATCGATTATAGGCAGATATTTATCCCAGTCGTCCTGGTAATACACGATATACGGATATAATCACTGATCGATATATTAATTCATGATTTCTATCTAGTCATTTATCTGGAAATAGTATATTATAGATAACTTTAACTTAATACCCAGTATTCTATTAAACTCTATCCAAAACACTAATATAAATTGAGGACTGTGATCAGAAATAATCGATATAGAGGGACTATAGTATCGATAAACTATATAAAGGTAGATTCGAGCTATGTCTTCTACTATTATTATCTTATAACAGGGTATCGAAATAGACTATTTACTCAACCGGTCGATCACGACAAATATCGAATCGTAACCTGTCTTTAAGGTGGGCATCGATTTAAAATCCATCGTGATATACTATCAAGGGTATTCCGGAACTGGTAGAGATTAGAGGAGGCCAGGAGTCTTGTCTCTCGGGATATTGGCTCGTCTACAGGGCTGGCAATTACGGATATACTGGACAATATCGTATTATATATTCTTCTAGTAATATCTTGGATATAATAGCTTATATATCTTATTTTTTCCAGGATAAGCGGTGAACACCTGGTTATAAGTTTCACGGATCAACTCTATTCGAACCTGACTAGTCAGTACTACTAGTCGCCCACTATATAATAGTAAACTATCCTTCAAGGCGAAGTCATTATCTCCCCTCTTGGCCTACTTGCGGAGAGCCTATAATAAAGGGACTATCCAGTTTTTATATAGGATCCTCTCGACCAGTCTATCCGTCTCGTCAAGTGAATCTTCTTCTTGAATAGGGGATAGAGTATTAATTTCGATATTAAGGTCCTGGAATACCTTTAGATCAATCTAATCTTAAGAGAGGAAAGACCTCGTTCAGTATTTCTCCTTAATACTATTCTGTTATACTACTTTATTGTCTCGGTATATAAGGGTATTAGTCTTCGTATTCTGTTTACTCGATTTGTATTGGATAATAAAGTGATATTCTGCCAAAGTTTCGGCCCATCTAGCTTATCTACTTGTAAACTTCTTAATTATTATAAAGTACTCGAGTGTATAGTAATCCGTGTAAATCTGTATATAATATACTATTCCTTAAAGCTCTAGTCTCCATTAGTCCAGGGACTATATAATAACGAGTATCTCCTTGTCGTATATCTCGTAATTACATTCTGTGGGTAATATAGTCTTTGAGAAATATATTACAGGATACTACTCATCTCCGTATTATTAAAAGAGAATACCGGTAATAATACTATCTAAGGTATCAGTCTTGATCATGGATTGTCTTTCGGGATTATAATAGCGGAACAGATCCGATAATATAAGGCGGGCCTTGAATTCCTTAAAAGCTTCCCAATAGGCCTTATTGAATAAGAATAGTATATCTGTTCGAGTGAGATTTATTAGAGGTTTAGTAATAATTCCATAATTGCGAATAAACCTTCTATAGAAATTACAGAAATCCAGAAAGGCCTATATATCTCGAACTATACTCGGAACTTCCCAGTTTTTTATAATAGTAATCTTATTAGGGTTAATCTCAATACTATCGATTAAGATAATGAATCCAAGATATTTTATATAGGTAATATAGAACTCGTATTTCTTGAGGTCCACTTATAAGCCGGTATCGCGAAGTTATTAAAGGACCTTTTTAATATAAATCTTGTATTCCAGTTTATCATTTAAGTAAATGAGAATATTATTAAAGTAAATTATATAAAAATCGTTAAGATAATCGAAGAGGATATTATTCATATATTATTAATAAATAACTGACCCGTTTATTAGTCCAAAAGGCAAGACCTTATACTTATACAAACCGTAATATATTCTGAATATTGTGAGTTCTTCTAAATTAGGGTCTATATAAATTCGATAGAAAACTTATCGGATATCGAGTTTAGTAAAGATCTTAGTATAACTGATCCGGGCTAGTGTCTTATTAATTAAGGAGAATAGATACTGGTCTTTTCGGGTAATTTGATTAAACTTCCGGTAGTTAATATAAAACTATAAACTTCCATTAGCCTTTTGTACAAAGAGTACGGGAACTGTGAAAGGAACTTGGCTAGGAGTAATAAAACCCTTATCCAGGTTCTCTAAGAAGTATTTCTTTATAGCCTCCAGTTCGGTAATTATTATCTTATATAAGGGACTATATTCTAAATTTCCTTTAACTTCCTTCTCTAATTATATCTTATAATCGTATATTTAATAGGGAAGTAAGATATCGGACACGGTCTTCGAGAAGATATTAGTATATTTAGTATAAAGGTCGGGAACGAAAGGTTCTTCGGTCTCGACTTCTAATAAGGGTTCTCCTCATTACTTTAAGAGACTATCGATTTCGTAAAGACTTATAATAAAGGCCTCGTTATCAGACTGCCGAAAGTTATAGTATATACCTATATTACTAATACCTATAATATCAATAATAGGATCGACTACCGTTTCCTTTTCCATCCAGAGTCTCTTCTTATAGGGAATGTCCTTTGGGCGTATAATACCGACTAATAAGTCCTTCATATATCTATACCATTCTTGGATATCCCATTTATATAAACAGAGGATTTTTGGTCTCTATCGAGAAGAGATAATAGGAACTAGTTCAGGCTCTTTGTCCGAGTCTAATTCTGAATCGAGGTCCAATCCGGATATAATAGAGCTTTCATATAAAGAGGAATCATTAATAATATCGTCTTCCATATTATAGCTTTCTATATAGACTTATCTGCCCGCTTTTCATTATTAGTCCTCTTGATCGAAAGCTCGGTCTCAATCTTCAATATCCTATTAGTATTCAAGGCTAGGAGAGTATTTCGAAACCGGGAATATAACTTCTCGAGGAATGATAATCTCTTAAATAAGGAGATAAGAGAGTAACAGGTCCGGAAGCCATATGAGCCTTCGCTCTCGTATATTAAAAAGAAGGTTAAAGTAATCTAGCTATTTACAGTCAAGGATCAGGTTATAAGAACCAAGGTCAAGAACTAATAAGAGAATATTATACTATTATCGGCTATTAATAGTGAGATATAGTTATAAGATATAAGTAATACTCTTTCCTAACTTATTATTATATCCTTTAATCCCGAGAGATCTAGACAAATACTGGAATTTGAGTTTAAAGAAAGTGACAATATCTGTAATAAGGAGAGTATTAATAAAGGCGAAACCATTTATTCCGGAATTAATAAGGGAAGAGGCATTAATCAAGTATCCATTAAAAGATAAGCTATAAGGTACAGTAAAGTGCTTCCCACCCATTAACTGATTCAGGTCAATCTCTATAAGATTAATCCCAATTTTGTCTAAGAGGGAGTCTTTTCCTAGACATCTTCGTTTCCTGATATATCCTCAATATTAGTAATTTCCTCTACTTCTCCCATTTCCTTAATATCGGTTATATGCTTTGGCAATAAACAGTCACGGGCGACATGGCCTGGCTGAGAGCAATTATAACAGACTGAGAGAACAAGAGTGCTTTCCTTCTTAATAGTAAGGTCTCCAATACCTGGAGTTATTCTGGCCGGCATGAAGGATCATTGGACTGTAGTAAAGAGCTAAGGAGCGGTAATTATAGAGGACGAGGCCATGTCGAAAGTCTTGGAAGTAATAGAGATCGGGACAGTAATTATAACTCGAGCCTTAATATATTCGCGGATATTCTTACAATTCTATAAGGCCTTTATCTCAAAGTTAACAAATAAGATAATAAAATAAAGATCCTACAGGGTCTTGATATTATAATACTGGCCTATAAACTATTCTTGAAGGGGGAATATCAATTTGTTATATATCTTGTCCAAATAGTTATTAATATTAATCTGAACTTTATCGGCCAGATGGATAAATTTAGTCTTGAACTCGTGAAAGCTTTAAGTCTCGTTTATACATATCTTCTTATACTCCCGCTTGGCTTTATATACACAATAAGGATTAATAAAGTATTCTCTAAGATAATCAATCATCTCGGTAATTATCTTGAAGGAGTAAGTGATATTGGACTGGTATTAAGTATATAAGTAATACTAAGTGTCTCTATTAATAATATTAAAGATATAGTATATACGAGTATTCTTATCTGCGAAGTGATTAGTATTAACCTTGAATTTGCCAATAATCTGGACATGCCAGTAGTTATAGATCGGACTAATACTATTACTGAGCTTTACTGGATCAGGGACCTTAGCGGAACGGGCCTGATAATACTCATGGCCTTCCTATTTAATTAAGGAACAGACTCGAACAGGACCAGATACTTGTTCTGGAGCTTAACTGGCAGAGTGTCCTCTGGGACTGTTATCCTCACTTATAATACAATTTAGATTATTAATTATACTATCTAGGACTTCGCGATCGGCTTGATATTACTTCTTGTTCTCGATTTGTATAGTGACCTGGACTTATTACAAAGCGACTATATAAGAGTAGATATCTTCCAGGGTAATGGGATTACTTATACGAGACGGACTAGTAATAGGATTGCCTTCCCGGGATACCGAGTCGATTACGGAAATATAAGTAGGGATTTGAGAATAAAGAATATGGCCTTTAGGAGAAATATTAGTAGGGGATATTTTAAGGGTATTTGTAATGGATTTGGTTAATAGAAGATTATTCTTCGAAAGTAAATAATCATTTTTTCAGGGGGATATTCGAGAGCCTTTCCAGGCGGAAAGAGAGAATTTAATTTAATATTATAGTTCTATAAAGGGAACTCACGAGTAGAGTACTTATAGGGGAATACTATTTATTGAGAAAACTAAATTAAGGAGAAAAGGAGGAGCTCGAGGATCAAGTCTCCTTAAATATCTAGGTTTCGCTTATGGCCCTTCCCAATTAGGCTTAGCGCCGTAAATTTCCCTTAAGCCTAAATTTACTCGTCACGTGCACAATCCGTCACGTGACACTAAGAACTTTAGGGACATGTGACTAGTACAATATCATATAAGTCTAGGCCATTATATATATAAACTATTATATACTCGAGTATTTTATAATAATTAAGAAGTTTATAAATAAATAAACTAGATAGACTAAAACTTTAATAGAATATTATTTTATTATCTAATATAAATCGGATAAATAGAATATAAAAACTAATACTCTTATATATTAAAATAATAAAATAATATAATAGGATAGTATTAAAGAGAAATACTAAATAAAATCTTTTCTCTTTTAAGATTAGATTAATCCAAAGATATTCCAGAATCTCAATATTATAAAGGAGTATATTCTATTATATTTATTTTTAGTATTTTTAATTAATTTAAAAAGATTATATTATAATAATATAAAGACTATTATATAATTATTAAAGTTCAGGATATAAAGACTAGTTTCTATTATAACTTATAATATAATATTATACTTCTTTATTTATTAATTACAATTTAGTCTTATTTAATTTTAAACTTCTTTATTATTATTATATATTTATATTAAATTATTATTTTATAATATTGAGATTATATAATTTTAGACTTTTTTTATAGGATTTCACTTACTATTATATCTTTCCCCTTATAGTATTAAAGTTAATATTCTATTCCCTATTTAAGAAGAAGACTTATTTAATAAAATAAATAGACTAGTTAAAAGGATTTTATATAAAAACCGAATAGTCCCTTTATTATAAACTCTCTATAAATAGACTAAGAGAAAAGATAATAACTTTACTTTAAAGAATAATTTACTATTATATAATAGATAACTAGTAATATTAACTAGTTAGATTCGAATAGAACTAATTCGTGAAATTTATAATTAAGTATTTATTATCTATTCTAGAAAAAACAAGATATATAAACTATTATATCTAAAATATTACTAAAAGAATATATAATATAATATTATCTAATATATTTATAATTATCAGTTTTATAAACAAGTTAATATTCCGAGAGATAAGACTTTTAGTTTCTTTTAATCTCTATTAGTTCCGGAATACTTTTAATAATATATTATAATAGATTTTAAATTAATATCTATTTCAAAAACAGATTATAATTCGATATTCGTTATAATTAATCGATTAAATAAATAGTCTATTTTAATATTCTATTATAAGATAATAATAATAGAAAATATAACTCGAATCTATTTCTATATAATTTATTAATATTATAGTCCCTTTATATTAATTATTTCTGATTATAATTCTTAATTTATATTAGTATTTTGAATAGAATTTAATAGAATACTGAATATTAAATTAAAACTATTTATAATATATTATTTTTAGATAAATAATTAAATAGAAATCATGAATTAATATATTAATTAGTAATTATATTTATATATTATATATTATTAGAATAATTGAAATAAGTATTTACTTATAATTAATTATATTCAATTTATACTCTTTTATAATTCTATTAATATATTATCTTATAAACTCTTTAATAATCGACTTTTATAAACCTCTTTCGATTAGTCTATTCCGGATACGAAATCTCAAGATAAGTTTAATATTAAGAAGATTTAATAGATTATTAAATATATAAAAGATACTATAGAGAAGAATAAGGAGAATATAGAATAAATATAATTAAGAATAGAAAAGTATACTAATATAAAGTATTATTCTATAAACTTTAAAAAGAGAGATATAATATATATTTTAATTAAGAACTAAAAGATTTAATATTCTAATTATAAACTAGATTACTAAATGACCGGATTATATTCTATTATATATAAGATTAATAATTCCTATAAAATCGAATTACTTAAAAGTATTAAGATCTATAATATTTTCTTTTCTAACTATTTATAAAAGGCTATTAATAATCTATTATCCGATTAGAAGAACGAATTACTATTACTAATCGAGATAATATCTAATAAAGAGTATAAGATATAGGAGATTCTGGTATTAAAAGTAATATAAAAGAAGTTCTAATATAGAATTAGTTAGATCGGATATAATAAAGATTTTAATTAGTATTCCGCTTTTGACCTGAAATACTCTTTCTATAAATTAAGGGCTTATTATTTAAATAATTAATAATAATCAGGATTCCCGAAAAGGTTAATTGAATAAATATAGACTTGAAAGGATAGTATTAAAGATTATAATAATCTGAATAATAATTCCGTATTATCTACTCGCTTGAAAATAAGCTTTTTCAAAGAGGGGAGTGATATAATAGTTTAGATTTATATAATATTACACTAGTCACATGTCCCTAAAGTTCTTAGTGTCACGTGACGGATTGTGCACGTGACGAATAAATTTAGGCTTGGGATAAATTTGGGCTTAAGGGAAATTTACGACACTAAGTCTAATTGAAAAGGACTATAAGCGAAATCTAGATATTTAAGGAGACTCGATTCTCGAACTCTTCCTTTTCTCCTTAATTTAGTTTTCTTAATAAATAGTATTCCCCTATAAGTACTTCACTCGTGAGTTCCCTTTATAAAACTATAATAAATATAAATTCTTTTTAAACTTTTAATATTTATTAAAAAAATAATTTTAAAATAATTTAATAAAATAATTTAATAAAAAATCTTTTATTTAAATTTTTTTAAATAAAAGTATTAATAATAAAAATCTTTTTATTAATTATAAATATTATTAAATATATTAAAATTTATTAATAATTATATAATTTTTATTCCTTTTTAATATATAATAATTTTAATTTTTTTTAAAAAGGCTTATTATTTAATATATTTTTAATTTATTAATAAAATATATTTGATTTTATTTATAAAAATGTTTTTAATTTAATTTAATATATAATAAATTAAATAATCTTTTTATATTAATCTTTATTATAAATTAAATATAAAATATTTTATAAAATTATATTTTTAAATTATATATTATTATAATATTATATCTTTTATAAA